>KN840487.1:0-63850 GCA_000832265.1 Phlebiopsis gigantea 11061_1 CR5-6
GAAAGGGCGGGTTGCGACGTGAATTGAAAGCCGACAGAAAGCGCTGGAACCCGCTCGGCCATCAGGCAGAATTGAAACCCAGCCTGATCGTGATTTCTCGAGCCTCTCCTAACGATCTGCAAACGGCTGTAATTGATGAGGACATCATCGAGGAATTTCTTCCCACCGTGTTGGTGGTATAAGTGACTGCTGAATACCTAGGCCTGTCCGCGCGATCTCGTTGTCACTTTCCTTGCAGCTGCTAGCCTACTGCAACATGGCTGGCTACGTTCAAGATGTTATCATGCTTCTGGGTGATTCCCTCACTCAGGGTGCGACTGTCCCTGGTGGATATGCTCAACAGCTGACAGGTGCGTTGCGATTTGAGTATCCCTTTCGTAACAACCCATAGTGGTGCAGAATTTTACAATAGGAAGCTCGACGTGCTTGTTCGCGGGTTCAGTGGATACAACACTTCTTGGATCATTCCAGTGTTTGAGAAGGTATGTTTTGGATTCCAAATTCCCGGGTCTAGGGACGTCTAATCATGCTGATACAGGTCTTTGCCAAAGCCTCTGAACGGCAGAACGTGCCCAAAATTCAACTTCTCACTATCTGGTTCGGCGCAAACGACGCTGCCCTCCCCGGCGAGCAGCAACACGTCCCGCTCCCAAAATATAAGCAAAACCTCAGCAATCTGATCCACACAGTCAGGGATCCGGGGTCGCAGTGGTATTCGCCAGAAACCCGCATCATTTTGATTACTCCGCCTCCCGTCAACACATATCAGTGGGTCGAGTTCTTGCGGAACTGCGACCCACCGAAGGACTACTCCGATCGTCAATTCGATCTCACAAAGCAGTATGCAGAGGCAGCCAAGGAAGTTGGTGAGGCAGAGAAAGTCCCCGTTGTCGATGCCTGGACTCTACTGTGGGAGGCCTGCGGCCAGGACGAGCACAACCTGCCGAAGTTCCTGACCGATGGGCTTCACTTGAACGCGGAGGCTTACAAGGTGAGGGAGATTGTGCCGGTGAATCATGGATCATTGAGTTTCGTTCCTGATAAATCTGTATAAGATTGTCTTCGACGCACTGATGAAGATCATCAGCGAAGAGTATCCTGAGATACACCATGACAGACTCGACATGGTTTATCCTAGGTGCGTCTGCCTCTAGGTCAATCACGTTTTTTCACTCAACAACTGGTGATGGCTGCAGCTGGGATATCATCACTGATGAGAACTATCTAGACTTGCTCAAGGATAGTTCGAGTAGAAATTGATGGAATTGCCCATCTGTTGTAGCAAGATATTGTCCGTCAGGAAATCGGACCCCGCGTATGTTACAAGTCTGTACACATGTCCAAATTTGTGCTTGTACCCGTGCGGCAGCGAATGACTCTTTCATTATATCTCAGCGAATTGTCTCGACATGCCTCGACAACGTTCAACCCCGAGCGGGTCTCTGCTAGCCGCGACGCTTCATACCGACGAATACGGCGGCTGGCTTCCTTAATATTGCATCGTAGACTGCAAGCTATTACAATATGGATATTAGTGGTTATTGATTGGAGATAGGAAGTGCAAATATTGCTATACGTACCTCCCCATCGGGATTTTCGAGGGCGAGGTCGAATCGATGGAATACCGTCGCAATGCAGATAGTAAGCTCCATTGTAGCGAGGTGCTTCCCGATGCATGCTCTTTATGCAACGAGATTTTGTGAGCGAGTGTCAGGAGCCCAGAGATGATTGATACGGACCGCGGCCCAAGAGAAAATGGAACGAAGTACTTCGCCATCTCTGCCCTATCGCCTCGAGACCAGCGATCGGGATTAAACTTGTCGGCGTCTGCACCCCAGACAGACTCCAACCTGTGGATCGTGTATGCGGGGCAACTGACTTCGGTTCCTGCAACGAAAGCCTTCCCCGCGATAGTCAGGCCAGTCTCGGGCACTATCCGAGGGAAGCCTATGCCAGCTGTGGAGTGTAAGCGCATGGCTTCGTTGATGACATCTTGGAGGTATGCGATGTTCTTGAGTTGATCGTACGTAGCAATGACGGCTTCATCGTTCGCGCTAGGAGTCCCAATAACGGCGTCCAACTCTTTCTGCAGCTTGGATTGTACAGCGGGTGTGCGCGCGACATAGTAAGTGATGGCACCGAGCGAGCTGGCGTAGCGACCGTCAGTTACAAGACGTCACTGATAAACAGACAATATACTTCGAGATCGTGTCAGAACCAGCGATGAGAAATGAGCTCGCTTCTGCAGCGAGTTCGTCAACAGGGAGTCGTTGGCCGCTTTCGTCTGTCGCCGTTATGAGCTTGGTGAGGAAGTCGGGACGCGATTCTCCAGATGCAAGCCGTCTAATCACCGCGCTGACCGCCATCTTCGCGGTCAAGTCTCTGCTTCTCATGCTTTCTCTGAAAGAAGGGATGACGGAAAATAAAGGGAGACATGACCGCAGGAAAGGAAGAGCGCCAATGAGCAAACCAAAGTACACGCCCTCGTCGATGGTCTTCGTCCCAGGAACAGTAGTACATTCGACGGGAGCCTTCTCGCTATCGTAGTAAGAATCCATGGCTGCTTCCTGTGAGACAACCACAGGTATGGCATCCTCTGCAGATTCCAGCATACCGAAGGACAAACCAAACGCAAGGTCGCCTGGAAATTATGTGAAGTTATGTGGATGCTCGCCGAAAGCCTACTCACCGATGATATCGAAGCCTTCGAAATGGTACCCTGATACATCGAGTTAAAAATAGCTAAACAGGTTCATGTTAAACACTCACATGGCATGCAATCGAACCAAACTCTCCCGTCCCGACCCTTCCAATTACACGAACCGGTGACTCCTGCCTTGTGTTTCGCAGCTTCAGCGCACAGAGCGTCCCACCTTTGAACTAGCACTTGTTGATGGTGGAAAATGGTAGGCTCAAGTTCCTGGATGCTTTTCATCGACATGACGTGAGATAGGTACTTCCGCTTGCGGCTGTGTTCGTCCCGCCTGCGAGTGGCGAACATGCTGGCGTTTTGTGCAAAGTGGACGAAGCCTTCGTACAGCTCGCTCTTCTGTGCACCAGAAGAGTACCCGTAGACGGCCTGCAGAGCATCTGGATCTGCGATGGAGACGTGGTTGGGAGTGATACGAACAAAAGGACCTAAGAGCCGAGTGAGATACATCCATCGCTGAAGGATATTAATAAAAGCTACCGTATTCCTCGTGCATCGCGTGTACAGCAGCGATGTTTCTGCGATGAGCAATTTGACTGGCGAACCATAAGTTTGAAACCTTGGCTAGAAGGGGTCCGGGGAACCGACGTAGGCCATATCGGTCTGACAGGTACGGGATAGTGTACGCAATGCCTATAGTAACGAAGAGTATCGGGATGATAAGTCTGGCATCAACATGACACCAGCTATTCGTAACTCGGATGCTATCCATGGAAGGACTCCAGGAGTGTGTCCAGGGATGCAAGAGCTGCGATTGGCAGCACTGCAGTGGTAGTGCACTTATACTGCCTCTCTTCCGACTCGGAATTTACAAGACACACGGTGCCGCGTCCTGTAGGAGTACGTGAGAATACTTGGTCCTACAAACAAACCCCTTGCGGGCATACCGTTCCTTCTAGCAGCCGATGTACGGCAAGGAATGCATTGACGTCATAATGCAGATGACTAGCATACACTGGCAGGGAGGGCTGGCGATAGCAGGACAATGGCCGAGCCGTTATCCTGTCAGTTCAGGTCGGGTACTGTGTCGAGAAGCACTAGTAGGTTCGGGGCATGACCATTGTGTAGTCATCGCAGGGACCTACATTGAATTCAGACAGTCGCGGGCCGTAGAACATGTGAGAAAACTTAGCGGCCGGACTGATTACGCGTACTGCAAGGCAACAGAGTTCTCAGAGCGTTTGCAGGGTCTACATGGACGTCGTCGAGCGGTCCGGGATGGATGAACATACCTCTAGGCAGCTCGATTCCGCACGCGATGTAATGGTTTATAATTCCAATTCTACGCGAGCGGATACGGTCATGAGCTGCATAGCAAGGCGGCAGCGTTACTGGCTAGAGCGTCTACAACCGTCTTGCAGCGTCTGCGGGCCTACGTCTCACGCGAAGGATCTACCTAGAACGTAGATTAGTGAATCCCGTTTGATAGGACATCTATGTTTACATGGGACCAACCGAATTGTACGCACCTACAAGACACAAGACCTGACCAGTATCGAAGCGAGTGAAGCCCTCACGGGCAGCTGGCATGCAAGTGACCAATTCCGACGGCGCCCGAGACGCTCCAGAGGGATTCTTGACGAGGCTTATCCAGATCCACAGAGCACAGTATCTTGGTTTTAGTGTACGCAGCTCTGCTTCCTTACGATATTTCTTGAGCAACATGTAGGTAGTAGTAACGAGAGAAGAGATGGCAGGACCCCGACAGGGATTAAGCGCTCTGTCAGTTCGGGATGGGACCTTGAACACCTTGAACCGTCGCATGATCATCCCAGATCTTCTGCCTGGCACCATTTGGACACCATTGACCTATCCACAAGCAACAGAAGTGATATGCAGGAGATAGGCTCTACTTTACACTAAATGCCATCCAGCCGCCCCTCGAAAGTAAGACTGAGTGCGACAGCTCCGATAGGGAGGCGACCTGGCCAACTCTCCGCAGGCTGATGACTAGCTTATTCGAACACACAAGTAGCTGAGGGAAATGGACCATCAAAAGTACCACGATGACAATATTGTGTGACGACATGATATCTATGGGAAAACTGACTGGGACTTGCCGTGAACGTGTACCTCAAGATTATTCTGCTTCGGATTATTATTATCGGATACTTATGATCATATTGTCTACATACTAGAGCCACAGTACTCACGTCGTGGATAGCAGCCTTGAGGCATCGTCGTCTCTCGACATGCTGCGGTGTGGAATACAAGGTCGTCACTCCTTTACTCTCCGACTTATAGTCGCACGCCGGCCCGCTGAAGACCGGAGTGCTGTACGCATCATCATGCGAGATGCGGTGATATCGAGAACCGAGGTCGCAGCAACGCTGAGATGGGAGTGGAGAGATCCGGTGCAAGCGTTCACAGCCGGAGAGACGTCTAGCGATCTGGTTCACTATGGCTCTTGAGTCTACGCATCTTGACGGATTATTGTGGGGCCAACGAGCTATCAGATATCCACAGCGATTGAACCGGGGGTTTCGAAAGCCAGAGGGTGGCTACTTTCCCATCCCCACATCTGATGATTACGATGGATGCATCATTCGTACATTTTGCTTTAGAGTGGTTTGTTATGATGAAGCATCGTGAAAGAGGGCGCGCTTCTCAAGCTGAGGATTTTCGAACCCGATTTCAGCCCATCTACAGCAATGGCTTGTTAACGCAAGGGATGAAGGCGAAGAAGGCGACCTACGGAGGGAAGACCATGGGTAGGCGGTCGGGCATAAACTCCGGCCAGTTTGCATTAATCGTCCTCATGATAGCGTCGTATATGAGCTGCCCCAATGACGCCGTCAGTAAAGATCCGCTACAGTTTGGTCAAAGACGCACCCCATACGCTTCTTCATTGACATGCAACCCGTCGTATAAATACCTTGCTAATTTGCGCTCCTCCTTTCCACACGCCTCCCATAACATCGTCCACACGTCTACGACCGGCACACCCTCCGTCTCGCCTACCTCCCGCGCCGCGACGGCGTACTGCTTCGTGACCTCGAACAACCTGTCGAGCGCACGCGGGGGGTCCCGCGCTGCAAGGTCTGCGCCGCGCTGGTACGTATTCACGGGCGGCGCGGTGAGAATGATGATGCGAGTCCACGGTGCATGGTACGGAGAGGTCGGCGACTTGATCGTGCGCACAATCTCAGTCACGAGCTCTGTGAAACGGGACAGAGGGACGTGCTGAGGCGAAGGCGGGATACAGGCGTCGTTTGCGCCAAACCAGATGGTGAGCAGCTGTACTTTGGGAAACTGCAGATCCGCGTCACTGCCGGTGCGCTTTGCAAGGCACTTTGGGGCTGATCAGACAGCGTTCGGGGAGATGTGACTCGAACGCACTTGACGGAAGACAGGCAGACTCCATTCAGTGTTATAGCCACTAAACCCACGGTTGACCACGTCGAGTTTTCTGTTGTACACGTCTGCAATATTTAGCGAGCTATGGATTTGGAGCCAACAGTCGGTCACGTACAGGACAGCCGCTGTGCGAACCCGTACGGCACGGAAGCTCCTTGTGTCAAGGAGTCGCCTAGTAGCATGATTGTGTCTTGGACAGGAGCGTTCATTTTGCTGGTATGTTTTCGGAAAGAGCTACGGTCAGACTGCTCTCAATGACGACGTGACAGTGACGAGCGGTGACGCTTCGTGACGAAGCGGCGCAGTACCGTCACGCCTCTCTTTCGTCGACCGCCACGGTCCTCGTGAACCATCTGCCTATGGCGCTGTACCGAACCGTCCACCGTATCTTTGGAAAAACAGCCCAGGGGTGAGAGTAATACGTCAGTCTTACAAACAGCCGGCTCCACATCGTGCGACCTTGAGACCTTGGTCTAGAGAAGCAATGTAGCCGCAGCTCCGACTCTTCAGCGTATATAACTCGACGAGACTTGTCTGGTAGGTCAGAAATCTGAACCTCTTCGCCAATACCTCCCATGTCTATCACAGGAAAAGTCTTGATTGTCGTCTCGGACGCTGCGTCCTTTACCCTCCAGCACAAGGACGGCACGACGTCCGAGGAGGATACTGGCATTTTTATGCAGGAGCTCACAAAGCCCCTTGCCAAACTATTGGCCGCCGGATACTCTGTAACAGTAAGTCTTTGGTTCCATGCAATTTTCCATGTAGTTGACCGAGTTGCTAGTTTGCCTCACCACAAGGCAAAGGCCCAACTATCGACCCATCTTCGCAGTCCACCTTCGGGGCATACCTCGGCAACTGGTTTGCAAAACACCGTGACCAGAAGCTCATCGCAGAGATTAAGGCTGATAACGACTTCGACGACCCTCGTCCTCTCGCGAGCCTCACCGAGGAAGAGCTGGCGACTTTTTCTGGCATCTTCATTCCTGGTGGACACGCCCCGTTAACCGACCTGGGGGACAACCCAGATTTGGGCAGGATCCTGTGGCATTTCCACCAGAACGATAAGCCGACAGGTGCGCCATTTCTCTGCGACGAACGCGAAAGTATAGCTGACGGGCGCGAACATAGCGTCACTCTGCCACGGTCCCTTCGCGCTACTCTCGACAAAATATGCACCGGGCTCAGCAGGCTTTGCCTACGAGGGCTACCGCATCACGTCGTCGTCGGATGCGGAGGAGGGATTCGTCGAGATGATGAAGGACGGTACGATCCCGACAACAGTCGAGTCGACGCTCGCCAGCGCAGATGTGGAGATGGTCACCGGCATGGGACAGATGGTAGGCAGCATCACGGTCGACCGAGAGCTCATTACGGGGTCGAATCCCATGGCTGCCAGAGGTCTCGGCCAGAGGTTTGTGCAGATGTTAATGGACGAGCCGGTGAGAGAATAGATAGGTATACAAGGACAAGTAGTGTGTTTCTCGTAAGTCCAGGGTCCGGGTTATACACATAGTAATACTTATATATCACGTCATGTATATCACAACCGTATAATTTTCGACTGTTATATGGTGCCTTTAAAAGTCCTTGATTTTCCAGCAATCTTTTACGTGCCCTTCACGCCGATGAGCAGCCTGATCGACCTCGAGGGTGTCGAAAAGTCTTCTTCCCGTGCATTCTTACGTGCTTCAATAATGGCGCGTCGAAGGTCCTCTTCTTGGTGCAATTCTGCGTCTGTCATCTGCCCTCGTCGCGGGTACGTCCAGCCGCTCTTGACGAGGGAGTTCCAAAGGGACAGACGAACATGCATATCCCTGACAGACATCAGCACACAGAAGCATCCAACGCTCACGGACACGCACCGCTCATACTGACGCACAAGCGCGTCAAACTTCGCCCTGCTCTGCTGCAGCTCGTAATCCTCCGCGCCCCAGCCGTACCTCGCGAGCGCCGCATCCCGCGCCTCGACCCGCTTCACGAGCTCCCCCCACATCGCCTCGCGCGCGCCAAGGACCTTACCGACAGCGATGTACAGGTGCATGAACAGCGTCTCGTTCCCGAGCATCATGAGGCGGTCTATTTTGAACAGGTCCGCGGTGTCCTCGCCGCCGATGCGCGTCGTGTTGGCCGTGTTGAGCACCGCGGCCGAGCGGCCGACGCTCGGTGAACGGCTGGTCGCCGGCGTCGCCCGCGCGGAGGACGACGGGCTGCGCGAGCGCGTGGCGAGATCGAGCGACACGATCGACGACGCGCGCTGCAGGCGTGGCGAGGTCGGCGTCGACTGGCTCCCGGGCGGAGAGAGGGCCGTCGGCGAGGCGGGCACGCTTTGTGCGACTTGGGAGAGCTTGGTGGTGATGCTGAGCGGGGAGGGCGGATGCACAAAGTCAGCGTTGGCGGCAGAGGGGACAAAGTATTGGCCGATGTCGTTTGGGTTCGAACTCGTTTCGGTGGGAAAAGATGACGGAGTGGTACATTTCGGGAATGGCGCCAGAGGAGCGAGGGGAGGCGACGGAAAATGTAGGATCGGCGGGGACAAAACGTGGCGGAAGGCCGTGTTGAAGTTCGCAGGGAGTATCGCTTGATACATAAATTAATGAAGAACCCCGGAGGCATCCTATTGAATCCTTACATGTTGGTGTGGGATTTATTGAACGGCTTTCAAAGATGGAGAAGTACAACTCTTCGAGAAGCACGTAGGCGTGAGGAAGCTCCTCTGACACCGGAGAGGCCAAGTACGGGGACCGCGAATCGTCAGGAGGGCCGGCTGGAAAGTGCTGCAGATGTGCATGCAACGGCTCCGTGAACCATCGAGGGAGAACAGGGAACCTTGCATCTTGGACGAGTTGGTGTATAGTCTATCCCACAAGTGACAAAGAGATATCTACCTTGTTGCAAGAGTTCTATACGTCCTCCAGGGACAAGTATCCTATTGAGTTCCTGCGGCAACGTCAGGGTCGGTCAGACGCTTATTGCGTAAGATGCTCACCCCAAAGAGTTGATCCCACTGTATGACGAGCGTATTCAGTTGTATTCAGGCTCCAATGATACTGCTTCCTCACCTTATTCTCAGGCACTCCCAGTGCTATCCCCTCCGCGTGGATGAGGTCAAATTCATTGTCTCTGAAGGGCAGAGGACACTCCAGGCTGAACATGCTGTTAAGCTGTGGCAACGAGCACGGGGCTAGGGCAGTGCTCACAAATTTCCGTGGACCCATTCGATCCTGTCGGCGAGTTCTGGTGGTATGTACTGGAGAGGGATCTGGATGTCGACGAGATCGAAGCCGACCTAGTGGATGGATGAAGTGAGTTGCGGAGGCTTTGCGCGATCAGAGAACGGTACTTACGAAGGTGCAATCCGGCAGATGTCGAGCCGTGTCCACGACCCAATCGCCCATCTGCATTGCCACAATGCCGTCAAGCCCCGATCCACCGAGCCGCAGAGATAGGAAAGAAAACATACCGCCGTGCCCAGGTCGAGGCATCTCTTCGGGGACGCACCTTGGAAGTCGGAGAATATCTGATTACCTTTGCCCCATATAACGAGACTGTGGTCCAGCCCGCACCTGCGACGAGCTGCCATCAGCTTGCACCCCATCTCTCTGCCGTGCGCACTCACAGCTCGAGCACCTCGCGGTTGTACGCAAACGGCCACGGGGCCTCCTCCTGCGTGAACGAGTGCAGCTTCGAGCCCTGGCTGTACACGAACTCCCCGTGCCGGCTCTTCGCCTCGCTCGCGCCCGGGGGCGGCGCAGCGCCCGAAGACTTGCGCCCAAAGCTTGCCTTCGCGAGACGGAAGGTTTTGGCGAAGCTAAGGTTGGGATCAGAGTCTGCGCGACGCCTCGAAGTCCCGTTCATGTTTCTCCTGCCTGTACGCGGTGATGCAGAGACTGTCGTACGCGGCCATCGTCCCCGGGATTATTTGCCATTGCGACTCGGATGTCTGAGGAAGGCTGGATGGAAACCTGATTGACGCGTATTGGTAGGAGCCCATTGGAAGAGAGCGGGACAGTTTATTGATGGAGAGCGGCCTGCGCCTGATATGTACTCCTCTCCTTGCGATTGGCCAAAAGGCCAGAGAACAAGCACGACTTGCGGGGGATGCAGGGGTACGACGCTACATTATAAAAAGTAAGGCCTGTCTAGCCAGCAGTGTCCAGTGAATTTACTGCTATAACTAAGTATTACAGCGACTCGTGGAAACAATTTATAGACAGTGATTTCAATATTACTGCTTACAATGCTGAGGCTGTTCTACTAGGTCTAAATTTTGAATTCGCACTGAACCAGTGTAAGTATCTCCGTAGCCTGACGTCGAAAGCTATTTTGTTTGTTCAGCGCTCCCATGCTCGGGCGCTAACTGTCTATAACCAGCCGGTTTTGAAACAGTTTGTACTGTTTACTGTGTGATTATGAAGGTTCCGAATCAATAGCACAGTGGAAGCCTGACTGAAAGGAGGTACGAAGGGAGCATCGAACCAATGAATCAGATGCTCTATGCTGAAATGAAAAAAAAAAAAACTAATTCCAGGACCGTGGATTGAACACGGGACCTGCAGAACGAAAAGAGTCTGGTGCTCTGCCAGCTGAGCTATCCCGGGAATACATATGCGGCGCTATGATGACATTATATTTGTTTAGACAATTACGATCCTGACAAGTCAACCATTAGACGAATACATGACATGCCGCAGAAGCCTCTGATGACATTGACAGAGCCACGGTCGACAGGCGAACTGACGACTCCGTATCATCGGCAGCCTCATGGCGAACCCTCAAGTCACCTGTGTCCTCGCCAAGGAGTAGTCCCTCCGTGCTGTCTTTCAACAGACCCGGCCCATTGGTAACAGGCTCCCCGATGTTCCCGAGCTCAGTGATAGCTAGTGTGCGGAGAATTTCGAGGTTAAGAAAGCGTGTGAGATGGTTGTTGGCTGAGGTGTTGAAGGGAGCATTGTGCTCGGTCGTCTGTGTAGGTTGACGGAGGCTGAGCATGAAGCGGCAGTTCAAGACAGCGGGCTGTAGTATCAGAGTGTTAGCCTTCAAGCTGGGATCACCACAATCAATGCATACTACGACGACGATCAGATGGTTTGTCGGCTGTAGCCCTTCAGCTACTGCTACGGACTAAACAATAACCTTAGACGAGTTTAGGAAGATTAATATTCAGATTTTCACTCACTGCGTGAAACATTGGGATGGCAATGATATTCACGATCAGCTCAATACTAAGTAAAAAGGATGTCAACTCAAATTCGTCGAGTCGCATAACCGAAGGAGGCTCACGCAAAATACATGCTCCCTAGACCAGAATTCCACGGTGTTAGCCACCTTTTGTGACCACACATCAGCTACAATGATCGCTCACCATCGCGAATGAGACGCGCAGACAGAGGCCACGTTTGACCGAAATGCATAATCTCTGTCATCTGACCATATGTACGTATCCATGTCAGTACAAGGACAAGTACGTCGCCTGCTATCGCAGAGCTTCGAGTCAAAGTTTCAACTAGAAGGATACCATGTCACGGTGAGTTTATCCCGGAGTTAGCTGTGAGACACCCTAGACTTACGGCTGATAGAGAGGGAGTTAGTAGGGGTTCGAAAGGTCGTAAGACATCACGCACGCATTTAAGGTACGGTTAGACATCATCGAGCTCGAGATACAGAGGTCGAATGGAGGACCGGCGAAAATATTGTTGGCACGGCTAAGGCGAGCCTATTAATGGATATCAATTTCTGAGCTTGGTACACACGGACAGTCGAATCTTACCAGGTCAGCTACGATCGGAATTATACCGATGAGAAAGACGATGGCAAAAAGAGTTTTACTTTGGCTCCACATGGCGTAGACTCGAAGCGCGGAGAATACTGGACGCCGTGCGAAGATAGTCAGTCAAAGTGATGAGCTACGCCGACGCGACGTACAGGCGGCTTGAGCCCAAATGACATAGGTCAGGATGGCCAAAGACAGCTGTAGTCGCTGGCAGCTGTTCGAGATGCTTGGTTAAATACGCCAGCACCATCATGTAGTCTTTGAGTGACAAACCGCTACACGTATCATATTAGCTCAATTTTGCTGGAAGCCAGCATGGATAGTAGTATCTCACCTGAAAACTGCGTGGTTGGAGTAGCTGTAAAATGGAATATGCGAGTGTTGCCCATCGTGTGGTGAGCAGTAGCATAGAGGTCCAGGTGAGTTTTCTTTTCCAGATAGTAGACACCTCTTGTCCAAAGGTTATGATAAATTCATAGGTAACGAGTGCTGATCGTATAGGTATAGCGTGAGAACTCATGCAATGGCACATTACTGGCGGGTCAAACCTGAAGACACTGTCCCCACGTAACTATCAAGGCTTCATTCATTTGTGGCGTATATGCGAGCAACAAGAAGGGCTTACTCTGAGTAGCCTACTCGATCTACAAATGAGAGGAGCGGTGGCGGCACCGATGAACTCATGCTAGATGATGTATGAACTTTGGGAGTCCTGGTATAAACTTTAAGGCGATTCAGGAAAGTGAGAGCACTGACAGAGGGCGCGGAAAGAGCAAGGTCTCAGCCGACCTCACATCATGTTCCACCATAAAATACCACGAAGACAACTCGATTTCGGATTGAGGGGGCCTTGAGGCATGCCTTCAGCGCGTGCTGTGTCTTTATGCCATAGTGAAGTATCAGCGCATCCTCAGAGCTCGGAGGGGACCCTGAGAGCCCGGGCGCCGACCATCTTGCCAACCTGGACTCCCTAGGACTGTTATTGATGGCCGTTGGTGGGCCAGGGACGTAAACGCGCCAGGGTGTATTGCCTCGCCGCTGTACGGAGCCAGAGCGGCCGAGGTCACGAGTAAAGACATATCGGCGCAACGTGGGTCAACTCAATCTAAAAGATGGAGACACGAGGAGAACAGAGTCATGTAGAGTGGACATGGCTAGAAAACCCGGCGTACAGTGATCGAACCGTGGCAAAACGCGGGAGGGAGAAGTTGATTGCGAAGAGTGATACCATGCACTGAAGATGATAGCCTTGGTAAAGTTAACATGTTGTTCCCATTCATCGCTTGAGGCTTACCTGCCTGACATTCACTAGCGGCACAGCACGTGAATAATCGGCTTGCACGCGATGCAGATTATGGAGACATGAGCCAGAACTTGAGAGGATAAATGGCCCAGATTTTCGCTTGATACTTACCCGAAGTGTTTACTCGATAAGTGGATGGAGTATCGATGGATGTAGCCCAGCTTTGCCAGTGAGCGCAGTCGATACGACGGCACGCTTTTGCACTTGGCGAAAGACAGGAACCGAGCGAGTATGTCCTGTTGCCTCGTGTTTTGATCCAGATGCATCGTGAAAGCTTGGAAGCAGCTGATCATGAGAGTTACATAGGTGTGAGTCAAGATAGTGGTGCTAATCGGCGAGACTCGTGTATTAGCGTACGCATTGAGGATAAAGTTTGCAGGGCAACTGCATCATAACGTACCGTGTCAACAAGGCACGGGCCACATGTTTGGTCGCAGGCATACGTGAAGCATAAGCAGATTGCAGGTGAATCCTTGAGGCCTTGTGGGGTCACCTAGACAGCGAAGCTGTCCGCGCTCTGCCTCTGGGAGACTAGGATCATCAAGCTTTCCACCGGGATGGCTGAGATGCGAGATTGACCAAAGATATTGGGCAGAGATAATGCATAGTGACAGAACGGTCAGTCTTCTATAGTAAATCTGGAGGTATGTGAGTGTACAGTGGAAATCTGGTCGCAACCTCGGTACATACTTTGCACACCATCAATTCAGGTAATACAAGGGGTTGCTTGAAGCGGGTGCGGAGCTATGTGAGTATGAGTACACCAATGACACACCAGATCTCGTCATCGTGCTGGAGAGCAGAAATTTGGTGGTAACGCCATTTCATTTGCGAGACACTAGTGCTTAATGACAAGGTCGGGTGCAAGGGCCGGGGCCACAGACCGAAAGCTACGCGCGCCGAAGCGGCGCGAGTAAGTACTTTACTTACTTCTTTCTTATCTATAACAGTGCAGTCATTGATGCGAATGATCAGTAAATGTAGCGCCCTCTTCATGACTTCCTTCGCCGCGCCTAACCGTGCACCAAAATCTTGCCGACCCCCTCCGTCATTGGATGCCCTGGCTCTGACTGAGTGTTCGTCCGTCTTCCTACGAGCTCTATACACCCCCTCACATCGTATCCAGTTAATAGTTTTAGACATTCTTCGCTGGAATGTCCATATGGCTTCCCCGCCGCTCGCCGACCCTCCTCGCTAGGCATGTTGTAGTTGCTCGGCAGAGCCAGGCCGTTATACTATCTCAAGCACACGCAATCCCTCGCTTTGTCGTATTCCGCGCCCTTAATACCTCGTCACCCTCTTCCGAGCCCCAGAACGCGACTACCTCCGCGAGGTCATCTCAACAACCATCGACGTCTATCCCACACGAAGGACCAACTGCCGAGCCCAAGACTCCTCCGCCACCTCCCGCACCAAAGGAAATATCGACTGCTCAAGCTCCGCTGGCCACTCGCGTCTGGAAGAAAGTCAAGCATGAAGCTCAGCACTATTGGCACGGTACGAAACTCTTGGTCTCAGAGGTAAGAATCTCTGGGCGGTTGCAGTGGAAATTGCTTCACGGCGAGAGCCTGACGAGGAGAGAACGGAGACAAGTGGGTCAATTATCATGTCACGCGGGGATTGCATACTTAACCTCAACACATGGTTCCAGTTGAGACGCACAACGCAAGACTTGCTTCGTCTCGTTCCGTTCGCGGTCTTCATCATCGTGCCTTTCATGGAGCTACTCCTACCTGTTGCGCTCAAGTTGTTCCCGAACATGCTTCCGTCGACATTCGAGGATAAGTTTGCGGCGGTGCGTATTGCAGTCCGTTTTCTGAGCCATTTATTTACGGCGTATATCAGGAGGAGAAGCAGCGGAAGCTCCTACGCGTGCGCTTGGAGATGGCCAAGTTCCTCCAGGAGACAATGCGAGAGTCTGGCTTGCAGGCAAATGCGCACATTGTCGGCAGCGACGCATTCAAAGAGTTCTTCCGGAAGGTCCGCATCACTGGCGAATCTCCTACGTCACAGGATATCATCAATGTCGCACGGCTCTTCGATGACGACCTTACCTTGGACAACCTTTCTAGACCTCAGTTGGTATCAATGTGCAGGTACATGGGCATCAACGCTTTCGGCACGGACAACTTCCTTCGTAGTACTATTCGCTCCAGACTCACTGCCATCCGCCGAGATGACCAGCTCATTGAAGGAGAGGGAATCGACGAGCTCAGCACTAGCGAGCTTCAAGCTGCGTGCCAAAGCCGGGGTATCAGGACTGGGGGCATCAGCCCGGCGCGTCTGAGGGAGGAATTGGCAACATGGATCAGGCTTCATCTGCACAACAGGGTCTCTGGTGTACTCCTCATCTTGGCTCGAGCATTCCAATTCGACAGGACTCCTGGAGAGGGCGAGGACGGCAAGACCGCAATTATCAAGAGCCTGGAGAACGTCCTGAGCAGTCTGCCCGACAACTTGGTGCGTGTTACGCTGCGCAAAATACTCTGGTCTTCGATATTGATCGCCTGATGTAGTTGAACGAGGCCGAACTTGAGGTTGAGGCAGATCAAGCGACATACAAGCAGAAACTCGAGGTCTTGCAACAGCAGGAGGAGCTCATTGAGGATGAAAAGGAGCAAGAACAAAAGGAGGAGGACGCTCGTCGTGCCCGCCGCGAGGAGGAAGCGCGCCTTGCGGAGACACTTTTACCGGAGTCCGAGGTTCGTGTCATGGTTTGTGCGGCATAATTAGTAGCCATCTAACTCTTTGCTCCTTCAGTTCCAACCCGAGGAAGCTGCTGAGAAACCGGAAATTGATGCTCGTATGACCACCGAACAAGTAAAGGAGCTTGCCGAGTCGCTGTCGATTCTCAGTGCGAAGTCGAGTGTCCTCAAGGAGAGGGAGGAGCTCCGTGCGCTTATGGACGAGAACCTACAGGCCGAAGAGGTACGCTTGAATTTATCAACAAAACAAAATATGCTCATGGTGTGGAATGTAGGACCCCCAGTCTCCCTCAGGCGCTCTTACCAAGCGTATTCGTTCCATGCTGACCAAGATCGACTCCCAACTCGAGGACTACGACGCACGCGTTGGCTCTTCGCTGCAGATGATCTCGTGCGACTCTCAAGGCCGCATTTCTGCGGCGGACCTCCAGAAG
The DNA here is from genome assembly GCA_000832265.1 of Phlebiopsis gigantea 11061_1 CR5-6. Taxonomy (NCBI): domain Eukaryota; kingdom Fungi; phylum Basidiomycota; class Agaricomycetes; order Polyporales; family Phanerochaetaceae; genus Phlebiopsis; species Phlebiopsis gigantea. The sequence goes on from KN840487.1 coordinate 16,283, forward strand.
GCGCTGAATGTGATCAAACACAAGCCTGATGCGGAGGTTGTCGACCAAATCGTCGAAAAGCTTGACGTAGACAAGGACGGCTTCGTCGAACTGGAGCATGTGGTGGGTTTAGTCCGGGAAGAAGGCTTGGGTGAGCCACCTTCATTCATTTCCGTTGCCACACTGTGACGTCGGAGCAATGCAGGTACTGTGCTTGATGATGAGGCCCAGAGCATTATTGGCCAAGGCCAGGAGATCAAAAACAGCAAACCTAGAAAGGAAGATATCGTACAAGACTAATTTCGTATGTTATCGTAATATCACCTCTTAGTTATTCGATCCGCTGCATCTTTGCTCGAATTATCGTCGCTGATAAATGGCATAATCAATATGTGACGGCTCTGAGGTCTAGTCATGTACAAGATCTAGCGTTTGAATTGGTTTGATTTTAACTAGTTGTTCTTCCTCGTATACATCGTACTCACCAATGCAAGTAGAAACTTAGACGGTTCCGAACGATTTGGGCACGGAGTTGTTTAGTCCATTCATACTTCCGCTTAATGCGTGACATGTATGACTGGCCTTACAACGCCCTTGCACCTGCGGTCTGCTGCGACACTACTTCTGGAAGGATGCTCATTGGCTTGGTCTACTGTGCAGTTGGTGATCGTATGTAATCTGGTTTGAAGTCAGGGAACTGTAAGCGCAAGCTGGTGCCCCGCTCCCTGGCGAATACCATCCTATCTCCCACTCCGCGTCATCTATATATCTATCCGTCCCTCTTGGTCTCGAATCCCAGATGTATGGCGTTTCCACCGATCTACGAGTCTACTCCGACGGGAGAAAGGTGAGCTGTCCGATGATCTTTCCTGTGCGATCTAGTCCTATTTTCTCGAAGTCTGGGCAACTGTTACTGGTAAGTACGCCAGTCGAAGGTTTATGTTAGTAGCTCATTGGCGTCCTAGTAGCTCTGGCGACTTACCGGTACATCAGCACCATTCAAAATGAGCTTGTAGCTGTTCGGGCAAGAACCTTGGTCTCCGACATAGACCTCATCTCCACCGCTATACGATGGAAGAGATTCTGGGTCGCTAGCACGATCATATTGATCGCTGTAGTCAAGTAAGCCCCTTCCTTTCCTTCGTGGCCGTATATTCATGCTCGGTTCCTCAAGGGGCGCGTTGGGAGCTAGTTGAATTGATAAAACGCCGATGCCCAACAGGACAGTGGCGAATCTGCAAGCAACGCTCTCATGACCCGCGACATCGTCGGATTGATCAGCTCATGAAATTCCTGACGCTGCTTGCCTTGTGGCGCCGTGATATCAAACCTCTCTGGCTCCGTTCCCTTTGATTGCGGAATCGCATCGGTCTTCTGGTTTCCTCACTTCGTACGTGTTAGTTATCATCACTGCCCCGAAGCGGTGTAGCGTATGTCTTCACTAATTTCCAAAGCACTGTCGACACACTCAGATCTCGCTGATGTTGGAGTAGTGCAGCCGTTTCCGTGAACGTTCGTCAACATGTCTCGTTTACATCCGAGCCCTTCCGCCCACCCCCACAGTACCAAACGATGGCTTCCGTAGCTGTGGCTGACGATACGGGAGAAGATATTTTCGAGCGCTCCGTTACCGCCAGACTCGGACACTGAAGGCAAACCGGGACGCTCAGAGCTCGATGTGATGCCTGCAGAAGGCAGGAATGCACGCTTGCACCATGCATCGTCTTGTGAGATACGTCCTTGGCGACTGCAGTCGTATATAAGGCAAGTGTCGATGCTTTCTGCTGGCTTACTTCCGCCCAGATTCAAGCATGCCGGTGGATAACGCCGCTGAGGATCTCTTCTCCTGGATGTAAGCTGTCCACATAAACCCAGGGATATATCAGTAAATGTGACCAACGGCATAGAGAGACTCAGAACTACCTGACTACTGCAGGACTCGGTGAGTAGATTGTTATGGACCTACTATAAATTCATTGATGCACTCGTCTACCATCTAGCTTTGGTCGTTTACGAATATGTGATTACCTTGCATGAAGAGGTGGACTCGATACGCCACAGGGGTTTTGGCAATACCTCTCTCTTCTTCGTTTTTACCCGCTACACCATGCTATTCGGACCCCTCGCACAACTTGCGGCACAGTATTTCGAGGTGAGTCAGCGACCAGCCGCAAATGCCCATCAATTAAATCTACGTGGTATATAGATGAGGTTCGTCATGTCTATAATAAAAGTTCTTACTAAGCTAATCGTGATAAGCTGTAAATCCTTGCAGGTCGCAACGATGGTGGTTCAGAACGCTATTATTGTCCAATCCGCAGGTATGCGCGATCTTTTAGACGTATGTTAATCTGTCTCATCGTTCAAGCGTTTGGCGCCTTGCGCGCATATGCTCTCAGCAATCGGAATGGATATGTGTTGGCTATTGTGATCATCTTAGGGGGGCTAGTGCCTCTAATTACCAATACTGTAAGAACGTTTGAACCTGGTATCCGGCCCCAGTTCACCTACTGAATCGTTGTCCCAGCTTTCAAATATTAACACGATGGGGCAGCATTTACCATCCCCTCGCGTGTCGTGCAGGCTGAGAAGTATACTACTCATCAGCCGTCGTGGCTTCGTCACTGTGAAAAAAATGTAAGCTTCGTATCTTTTTCTATGTTAGAATGATCTCATATCAAAGTTTAATTTCAGAGGTATGTTTTGTGCATTGATGTGGCCGCAGTTACTCAACTGCTTCAAGACTCGTATCTTTACATCTTCTGCGGTGCCGCAGCAGAGATTATTGTCATCGCAACCACATGGACCAGTACAATGCACCAGATACGAGTCGTAAAGGAGGCAAAAATGTCACACTTCCCTCTTACAACTTGTCTTGTGCGTAATGGTGAGACAGTAGCCGGGAGATAGACAATAAGAGATGTGGCTGACCATTCATCATAGGGTGTTTGTATTTTGTGTACGTTGAGGCCATGATGGACAGTCAATTCTACGACCGCTTAGGTCGTCCGCAGTGCTATCCTATGCGTATACATCCTCGACATGGTATGCCAAACATTTTATATAGTACGTCCACCATATTAATTTTCTTATCATCCCGTATACGATCTATACCACACATATACTTTCAGCCAGCCATTGCACAAATAACTCTCGTCGCACAGTACATGGTAAGAGCATTCTCAAATATTATTCAGGAGAATCTCTCAGGCGCGTTGTAGCCACCTCTCATTGCTCATCGGTTCATCATGGATCTGCGCAACATCGATAGAGTGGGTTCTGTGTCGCAGATGTCGCAAGCGCGCCTCCCTACACTCCAATTTCGAAACACGGCAGATCTTGCTTCAAGCCTACGCAGTGACCTCGATAGTATGGAGGACGACTCGGAGCAATAAAATGACGACGTCGATGGCCGGAACCATGAGCGAAGAGCGCAGACAGAGTGGCAGTGGTCTGTATCGTTCCCAACCCAACCCACCTCTGCATATGTCAATTAATCATGTCTTGAGCTTTTGCGCTTCTAATATCAATGCAAAGGGCGACCCTCGTAAGCAAGATTGACTATGATTCTGATTTACCGTTTGAACTTTGCTAGGATAATCATGTGATCCTATTGGTCCGGCGAGACAACCAGCGGGCGATATTTCATAGAATTTGCGGTGTCCCACACTAGCATTTTCCCGTTCATCGGAGGAGGATACATGCGAGATGATCGGTGTGGCGCCTCGCGATCAGCTGCGAGAGTAAGTAAATACATCCATATTCAAACGCCGCATGATCTCTGACTGGTGTGAGTACTTGTCTAAGCGCAGACTGGTTGTGACATGTCTGACTGCATATTATGAACACTACCCTATTCGGAGTCATGTCGCCAGCAACAATTCCGACGACACTGCTCGGCACGTTTCCGAGATAAAGTTAGACCACCCGGATCGACCATTTATCGCATTATATTACGGCGTAAGACAAGCGGACACACATGTGTTGCTGTTATAAAGTCCTATAGATACCTTCTGTGAGCACCGAGATCACATTCAGCTATAACTAATCGGACATGTAACCCAGTTACTATGAAAAGTGTAGCATCATCATCGTGCTTTCAGACGACACCAAGTAAAGAAGGGAGACTACCGCATTTGAACTTGATAGCACGACCACGATACGGTGTTGCAATCCCGAGTCTGGGCGGCCGTGGTGATCGGCGGTGGCGCACATCTCCGGGTACGGGACGCATTGTGTTCCACATATGACAGTGCACACATAAAACGGCAAGCCTTCCGACACCTCTCTCACCCGAGTCTCTTTCCCCTGGCACCATGTCGACGCGTGTGCTCGACGCGAGCATCGCTGCGGCAATGTGGGTGCTTTATCATACTTTGTACGTAGTGTGCCTCTTGGTTCACACAATGAGGCAGAACAACCCAAAGCTACATCATCACAGCGACTTGGGGTAAGTCTATTCGATGATTGACATTTCTTTATAATAGTAATTCACTGAGTTACCCAGCCCTGGCTATTTATGAATACCTTATCACCTTCCAGGAAGAGGTAAAAGCAATCAAGAAAAGGCGGTTTCATCTCGGCATTTTATTTCTCATTGCTACGCGTTATGTAATGCTACTTAGCCCGCTTCCTCAAGTTCTCACAACGTACTCTCAAGTGAGCAAAGACCATCAGTCCCGCTCGAGCGTACTACTCACTCAATGACCCTATGGCAGAGGTTTGCATTACTCACTCCGTCGGAGGTAAGGCGAGTTCACTGATCCTGATTGTATTGTGGTTTAGCTGTCGCCTCTACACCGCGGGGTCCATAATTACTAACTTCCTTATCATCATACAAAGCACAGGTACGCATTATTCCTTCTGAGTCTTCTCCCCTTCCCAACGAACTATAGGATTTGCTGCTATCCGCGCGTATGCGCTTAGCAACCGGAATAAATACATCTGCGCGCTGGTCCTGGCACTAGGGGGTCTTGTTCCCAGTGTAACAAATATTGTAAGTTGCTTTATCGCCGTAAGAGATCTTCTCGATGATCAATCACACTAGCTCACTTCCAACGGGGAAGCTTCAAAAGCATTATCCCAACCGTATCCAATATGCAAGCTCAAATACATCATAGTCCTCAGCCGAGACTCTGCTGCCACCAACAAACTGTAAGCTAAAAGTTTAGTTATCCTGTGCTTGATATTCACCGGTGTACACTTCATTACTGTCAGATGTATGTATCATGTCTGATACGTTGACTCGAACCATCGTGCTCAAAGTCATCTTAGATGAATATTTGTACTTCTTGTGCACCATCGCGTCAGAGATAATCGTCATCGTCGTCACTTGGCTGAATACAAAGCAGCAAATGCGAGTAGCTCGTCAGCTGGGCATGACTGATTTTCCTCTTACAACCTGTGTTGTTCGGAACGGTGCGCATACAATTTCGGTGCTGTGGGCTATCTAGCTCATACCAATGTCCTTTGTAGGGAGCCTGTATTTTGTGTACGTCAGCGGGTTTCATAAGACGCCATCACAACTGACCTAGTACCTGCTAGCGCAACGACGTTCATGTCGATTATTGGTTTAGTAGGCCAGATATCCCATGTGGTAAGTATCAAAGACCGAACCACTGAGACTTCGCCTCATACGCAGACAACTCACGCGCTATCGCCCGGATTTAGCCCGGCCTCGGTCAATTCACGCTGCTCGCACAGTACATGGTACGGCAATCCGCAGAATGTCTGTCGTAGAGGTGCTCACATAAACGACAGCCTGCAATCATGGCTAATAGATTCATCATAAATCTACGCAAGATTGATCAGGTTGAATCCATGACATACCCATCTCTTCACATTTCTGGTATTCAGTTCCAAGGAGGTTCCCGTAGTATTAGTTCCGCAGACGAGAGTTACCAACTTGAGGATCTAGCTCATCGTAACTGAGCTGTGTCAGTACTGGCAGTGATTGATCAGGACTCGGAGAAGCTTGCGGAGGTGGGATATACTGGGGTGTAGAATATACTAGAGAAATTGACGTCGGTGGTAAGCGGTAAGCACTAGCTCACATGATTTCCTGATGGCGATGCTGCACGTGATATACAACGCCTGCTGAGCGGGACCCCGTACACCCACAACCGTAGGGCATTGACGGACCCCATGCACTCCTCGGAGTCACCTGTAATTAATTATGTAGTTTCTCACCAATCGCGCACAACCTGCGAATCATCATGGCGAATCTGTGTTATTCTAATGCTACATGAGTGAGTAAATGAGTGGTCAATATGATGCTCTACGTGCTAGTCTAATTTGCGTTGCAAGCCAGTGTGATAAAAAGTTGAGAACGACATAGGTATGCAGTCCCAGTCGTGTCCGGCAGCAACAATATTGAAGTCTAGGGACTGGCATTTAGGGAGGCCCGTTGTTTAGTTCGTCCCAGAATATTTACTCCATGCACGTATGCATGCGCCGTACTTGTACATCAAGAACGGCGCGGGGAGCATAAGGACCGACACACCACCAATGATGCTGCACGCGGGGCCGACGCCGAGGTTGTGGAAAAACGCTGTGCTGAAGAGCGGGAAGGCTGCGCCGACTATCGAGCGGATGAAATCGTTGCCAGCGAGCACCGACGCGACGAAGCGCGGGTAGCAGTCCGGCANTGTTATTTGCATGGACAGAAGGAGGACGCACTTCAGGCCGGCCTGGAAGAGCAGGAAGGTGCCGGCGGAGAAGACCGCGGAGGCGATGATGGGCACAATCCAGTGCACACCTGCGCCACTCGTCCAGCCGAACCAGAACATCGAGATGGGCAGCATCACTGCACCAACCATCGCAATCGGCAGGCGATCTTCTGGTACAAAGTCTATGAGTAATGTCAGCTTCCGCGTATTTCACTGCAACGAGACGGTGCACGTACCTCCATTGACGAGTTTGGGCTTGAACACCCTGAGAGCGTACGGCACGAAGCAGATGTAGATGATGATTACACCGGCGATAAGCCCGATGAACGTGAGCCCGTTTTGACCGAGATTGAAGCCGTGGATCTCGACAAAGACGACGCTGAAGGACTCGATGAAGATGTACAGAATACCGTAGACGAGCGCGATGTAGAGGTTCCAGAAGAGGACGATCGGCTCGACGAAGCCGAGCACGAAAGGCCGGATGAGAGCGGCTTGCACCATGTCCGCCGCCGTGAGACTCTCTACTTCTATCTCGCCCTCTGATTTGAGCTCGTTGGTGGAAAAGATGCGGCGCAGACGATGGGCGCGGCGATGCAAAATCCTACATTATTGTTAGTAATTGCAACTCGGTAAAAACAAGGCGGAGACGTACGTCGCGGCTGACGTCTCAGGAAGCAGGAATGTGAGGAACACCAGCGTGAACCCACTCACCCAGAGAAGTATCCATATCGTCCATGTCCAGCCCTTAGCCTGCACCGCAAAGCCGCCGACGACAGGCCCAAGCGCAGGTCCGCACCACGCAGCGGTGCACCAGAGGCCAATGGTCACAGCTCGATACTCAACCGCCCACATGTCTGCAAGGCTCGCTCCGCCCGTCGCGAGGGCTGGTGAGCCCATGAAACCCGCGATAAAACGCAGCGGGAGGAGTGCACCCAGGTTCTTGACGAGCGCAGTGGGCACTTGCAGCACGACGAATACCGCGAGGGAGAGGATGTACACCGTGGTGCGTCCGAGTACAGGCAGCTCGGAGAGCGGCGAGAGGAACATGGGTCCAATGCCGTAGCCGACGACGAACAGCGTAAGGCCGAGTGTGCCCGCAATGGATGACACGCCGAACTGGGATGATAGTTCGTCGATACCCGGCGCGTAGATTGCGGAGCCTATGTAGATGCTGAATGTGAGCAGACATATCTCAAACGTCACAAAGGCCTTTTTGCGGAAGGACCACTGAGCGCGTTGTCAGCGTTCAAGAGGAAATACATAGACTAAACAAGAATAGACGTACGTTCTGCGGGTTATCAGGATCCTCAGGCCCGTACCAACCCACAATGAGTGACTGAGATATGCGCCGGCGTTGGACCTCGGGCCTCGCGATCTCCGCTATGAGGATCTCGTCCTGAAGGGCCTCTGTGCACTTCGTCTTCAATTTTCCCTGCTGCGTAACCACGGCCGTCGCTTGTGACAGCGTTGCCACGCGGTTCGGTAGGCGGCTCTCCTCGTCGTCGGGCCGCCTCACTGCGTCGGAGAATGTTGCATTGTCGAGTAAGCTGCGAGGGCAGCTTTCGCTATCGAACCGGCTGGGTGGCTGTGATGGTGCGAAAGAGTCGAGCGGGTACGAGAACCCTGGTTGTTCTTCAGAATGTTGGAAGAGCCGGTGATTGGAGAGCTCGTAGATGAGCTGACCGAAGAAAGAATCGCGGACCAGACCTGGTGCCATGCCTCTAAGATCTAGATATTACGGGTGGGAATATAATCGGAAGACACAGGGGGAAGAGGAGGGGGAAAAGATGAGAACGGATGCAGATACTGACTCTTACACAGGTGTAATATACGAATTTACATCGCGCTCACCAAGCACCAGCCCGCACCCCGACGCATTGTGGCACGCAGCGGCTCGTTAGCCTGCTGACAGAGCCATTTGTGCGGCGAGCAAACGGCACCAAACCTTGTTTTTTCTACAACGATAGGCGTCTCAATGAAGAGGGGCTCAGTCAAACGCGGGATTAGGTGAGTCGACGACGGAAGCCCGAACCGTTCCATCTTTGGGTTGCAAGGCGGCGGGTTAGGCGATGCAGACTTGTATGGCAGGCTAGGTATTGCCATTGGTGGAACATCACTGAAATATTCAGCTCCCGAACTGAAAGACGAAATACGAGATATGTGTCGGAGACGAGGCGGGACATTGCTCATGCGCCGTTGTATACCACGCATGGATGGTTCACTCCTTCAATAGACCTCGCATTGTTGAGCTATCTATGCGCGATAACGTCTAGGAGCCTCTAAACAAGGGTGCATAGAGCTTACCGTTAGTTGAGCCACAAAGGTTCGTGCTGTTTTTTCGTTCTGAGATTGCGAGTAGGAATGCACAGAATGACCCGAGAAATGCGTTCACGGGGCGAGTCTATCAGCGCGGAGTCAGCATGCTCGGTCCCACGCCGGCGGTGATTACAGACGAACGGAGAGTGTTGGTAAGTAGGTGAACTACCTATTGATGGCTAGGGTAGCGATTGCCACGTTATCCCCGATACTTTTGTGTAGCCGAATGTAGCGAGTTAGAAGTTCGACTGTCACAAGAGTTAATATTGGCGGCTGCGACGTGTCCATAGAGATTACATGTCATACCGCGTGCGAGTTCGGAAATGTGCGTTCGTGTTCGCCCCAACAATTGTAGTTCTCGAAGAGCGTATAGGGCTGCGATACATCTTGTCCGAGTCGAGGACGCACCGCGTCAACGTGAGAGCCGACGTTGCGAAGTTCAGTGCATGCGTCCTATATTTCTCACGGTATACGCACGCGAGAATGTCCTTGAGATAATAGAACCCGTATTAGCCGCGAATAAGTTTACGTTGCAACGAGTGAGAGGGAGTGTGAGGAAGAGAGCACAGAGCGTGACTGTGACGGTAACAGGGGCGTGACTATCCCCCCAAATGGAGCACAGCTTTGTGGCGTTGTTGGCACGACGCGCGGCGGTTCGCTTACATACGCACCAGCCTGAGAGGCATCTTACGACAAGTAGATTCGAAGGCTGAACTAACTGGCTGTCTCCAGGTCTTGGGCTGTATCATCATAGATTTTTGCACAGCAAAATCTCTACATTTGTGTAGCATACAACACGTGTTACTCAAGGTAGAGTTTGGCAGACAGGGTTATTTAGACACGGCGCCTCTCCATGCCGACATATACAGCCTTAGGCTTCCGCAAGAAAGCCTTAAATACATCCAGATAATGAAATATCAGCTTGATATTGGCAGCGAAGAATATGCCGCTACGTACGTCTTTTCAGGATGCTCGACAACAAAGTTGTACCGATGAAAGATTGTTGCGATACAGATGGTAAGCTCTACAGTAGCAAGGTGCTTGCCGAGGCATGGTATATGGGTTTTAGATACAGTATCAGAGATACAATTGCACTCTGGAACGAAATACTTCGCCATCTCCGCCCTATTAATATTGCACGGCTGACGTTAGAATACGACTAATTGGGATGTGTTGAATGGCCTCGTGAGGACCTCGTTAAACTGTGCGTGCATTGAGGGTTTGCATAATAGCCTATAGGGGACATCGTTTGTGTGATGAACACATGGGAAACTGAAGATAGAACAACCTGTTTAGATGATTATGTCCGCTGTGGTCGGGTGTACTGCTAGGACAGCAGCGAGAAGTACCAGGAGTCTCACTTACTAAGAGTCAGCGGTACTGCCGGGCACAGATGGCGGAATGACTCGGACTTACCCACTCCAGCAGCGAAGACGGAGTTTGTGTAGGACTTTCACGGATGTTTTGATATTGATTCGTTTCACTCGACCCGTGCATGTCCGCCTTGAAGGTGTGTTTACTATACAAAGCAGCGGTATGTCAAGAGTCGCGATAAGGAAGACCAATATGATTCGCTGGTCTTCGAAAAGGTCTCGACGAGGTGACAGTGAGTTGTCTGTAGCAGGCTCCAAGGGTAATGCTAGCTATGCCTAGACATACCACACGATCATCCAATAGGCTGAAGGCCGGGTCAAGTGAAGGAGGGCGAAAAAGGGCGAATCGGCGTCGAGCGAACGTACCTGACTAACACACCTGCCTTATTCGTCGCGGCAGAAATTCCCACACTCCCCGCCGCTGGCGCAAAAGCTCTCTCACAAACCAACTGCGGGTTATTCATCCACCACGACAACACTCACGATGTCGAGCAGAGCTGGTGGCCTGTATGGCGGCATACAGTTCTCCTCGTCCAAAGCCTTTGTCTCGCCCACTGGTCCTGAAAATGACCCTACCCCTACTGCTCCCGTTCCGACAGTCTCAGCTGAACGATCTATAACGACCCCTACTGCAACACCTGCACCTGCAGCAGCAGTAGCTTCAAGCAACAGCAATAACGCAAACGATTCAGGTGCCTCTACGAAGGCTTCAGCTGGTATCTCTTCCTTCTCCACCGCTTTGATAGCATAGAGCGAGTTATTTACACTATCGTCGTCCATGCTTTTCGTGCCGCCGTCCGCTACAATCACGCGTTCGTGAACTCAGGATGGTCCGCCAGTCTTGCCTTTGCCCCTGTGCGCCGGAACGCTGCGCAGAAGGCCAAGCCAGCTGCTCCCCGACTACCGGTTGGTGCCGCAGTAGCCACCGCGTCAACAACAATCTCGAGTACCGCCGTCGTGTTCGCACCACCAACGCTAGTTGAACCTACAGCAGTCCCGGTACCCCTCGAATCTCAGACCAATACCCTCCAAAGTCAAGGATGGGGCAAGAAGGTGAAGCCGCCTTCAATGGTGCTCGACGAGGATGTCAACGGCTTCAAAGCTCAGAGAGGCGGGAAGAAGGGAGGCAAGAAAGGCAGAAGAGTGCGTAAATGCCCCACTCATTTGATACGCACCCATCATCTCTGTCTCAGAACAAGCATGCGATTGCTTTGCCGACCTGGGACCCCAGTGAAATGTACGATCCCATGCGGCCGAACGATTACAACGAGTATAAGATCTGGAAACGGAAGGATCATGAAGAAAAGCATCACAGGATGATCGAAGAAATGCGGCGCAACGAAGATCGCAAACGACACCGGAGCAGTAGCTATGGCGAAGACAGTCACGGCAGTGGCTCCGAAGACGAACGGCCGCGCAAGGCTGGTAAGTAGTCTCAACGCCATCTATTGCCGTATATTTATCGTAGCAGGTCGATACGACGACGAGGCCCGTCACGATCAAGAAGACGAAGACTACGACCGTCCGCGCGGTATAGGTTCAGCAGCAAGCCGGCCGGTACCAGTTGATGTTGATCTCACTGGGGATGAAGCATATCAGCGCCGCTTGGCCCTCTCGGCAGGCTTCCAGCGAGCAGCCTCTCCCAACGCCGCTCCGAGTGCCCCTACATTCACTGCCGCCGCAAGACCACCTTCTACGTCGCAGGAACCTGAAGATGGCGTCCCTTTCTTTGATGCACCGCCACCGTCTTTCGCCCCTCCAGCAACCGCGACTGGTGAGGAGGTTTACTTGCGACGACTCGCCATGTCCCAGCCAAAGGCAGAAACCGTCTCCAGAATAGTAGCCAAAACGCCCGAACCTCCCACTCTCGCATACAATCCTTTTGCCCCATCCGCTTCTGTCCCACCTCCATCGGCCGCAGGACTTCCTAGCTCTGGTAGTGTATTATCGGAAGAGATGGTGAAGAGCAGAAGGGAGACGGCTGCAGCCATCGCGGCAAAATTGGCTGCGCTGAAGCCTCCTCAGGCAGGTAACGAAGGATCGAGATCTACCACGCCCACTCCCGCTTCTGTGGCCGCTGAGCCATCCAAGAAGTAAATCTCCTGTATATTCTCTACATTATGAGGCTAATTTCGAACCCGTAGACCTGACCCCGCTGGGTTCGCGGCACGACTCATGGCCAAATGGGGCCACAAAGAAGGCCAGGGGCTGGGAGCAGATGGTACGGGCATCGTGCATGCTCTAACCATGGAACAAGTCCAAGCAGGCAAGAAGGGCGACGGCAAGAACAAAGGAGCGTCAGCTGGCTCCAAAATGGGCAAGATCGTTAACAAGAACGAGGACGCAAAGGTCCGAGAAGATCGGGAACGTTTCGGAGAGCCAAGCAGGATTGTGGTCCTGACAAACATGGTCGGCCCCGAAGACGTCGAGGATGAAGAGCTGAGAGACGATATAGGTTCGCATTCCCATATCTTTCTTCCTGTGGGGCGAAGGCTAAATTCACTGCGTTGTCAGGTCAGGAATGCTCGAAGAATGGAACGGTCGAGCGAGTGATCGTTCACTTGGTCAGCCCTCCGCCACCAACAGAAGACCAAGCCGTCCGTATATTTGTCCAGTTTGGCGGCCCTGTAGGGGCTTGGAAGACTGTTCGAGAGTTAGACGGCAGGTTTTTTGGTGGACGCAGCGTCCGGGCACGCTATTATTCGGAGAGTCTGTTCAACAAGTTTTCATTCGACGTTCCTCTATAGCTGTAATGATATGTATGGTAGCTCTTGTTTGATGTATGTGCTCGTTCAGTGAAAGCTCTGATTCGTCTCTCCGGGCGTCTCCATGTAGCGCTCTGTCTCTGGTATCAGGGCGCCTGTTCGCATTGCCTGCTTGCCACTGCCTACAACGGCGTGGAAGAGTTTAAACTCGTCAAACCGTACAATCGCTTGGCTGACACTATTTTGCTGCATTTGATATGGCATCCTTACGGTGAGACTGTGCCTGGTGACCTAATAGATGCTTTGCTAATGCTGGTGTAGACGCATCCAGAAGGTGCCGTTTCCGCTGCACACGACCGCCTCTGACATTGAACCCTTCCATAGGAACTCTCTGACTTGAACACCAGGCCAATTGAAGTATGAGCATGATGCATGCAGTATCTCTACTGGCTTGACGCGTGGGTCCTTTGCTTAGGGCTTGTCAATTGATCCCGACGAGGGCAACATGCTCATCTGGAGGTGTACGTTGAAGGCGTCGGTGAGACATATATGATGTCAAATAATAAGCGCGTCTACTTACCTATTTGTCTTGTAGAGTGATAGCCCATACAAAGGTGGTACATTCCACTTCACCTTGACATTGCCGGACAACTTCCCGTTCAAGGCACCTACTGTGCGTACGAGGTGACCGCTAGGAGCAGTCCGTAATGTGGGCCAACGCGTTGTCCTTAGGTCGCGTTTACGACCAAGATCTATCACCCTGGAATTAACGAGGAAGGTCACATTTGCGTACCCGTACTTCGCGACCAGGTACGCCCGCGGACCGGTCTCTGTGCATCTTCTCATAGTGCACGTCAACAGTGGAAGCCTGCCGTCACGCTATCATCTGGTGGGTGGCATCGAACTGTTACGGCTGGCGATTGAGTGGCTTATGTCTCTTTGTGTCCAGTCCTTGCGATAATACAGGAGAAGGTCAACAACCCAAGTCCCGATGACCCGTTCGAGCCTGAGATTGCTGCGGTGAGTATTTCCAGAACTTCCGTCATGTGTGAATACTTCACAGCATCTTTATGAAACTCATACGCGGTCATCAGTTGATGAAGACCGATTACGCCAGGTTTCAGGCCACCGCTAAGGAGTGGACGAAGAAGTGAGTGCACCCCATATGCTCGAATGCTCATCTAACCAGCTTAATCCGCCCACGTGTGCTCTTAGATATGCGTCAGCATGATGGATTCCCCAACCAAGAGTCTATACTTGACAATGCAAATGGTCCCTCAATGATGAACGATATTGCCGAGCTCAATTTCGGCTTGTACTTGTAGTTGGACAATGAAGTTTACTTCTCTACATGCATCTCGAGAAGTTCTCCAAGCCTATCCGAAAGATATCCATGGAAGATAGGAGGTGTTTACTAAGCAAGGGCTGATCTCATGGGAAAGACTGACCATTATGCAGCTTGCAAGTAGCGCTCCGATGGATTTCACACCTTCCGCGTAGGTGAAAATATAGCGGGTCCTGGATGATTCACACGTCGCCATACTTGCGAGCGTAACGACCTCACACACTCTCACGACGCGACGAACGTGCGTTGGAAGCAGGTGCGCCCACTTCCCATAGCTATGCCCGCGCCCCATCGTCCCGCTTCGATATCTCACCCTCGCCATAAAACAGAGGTCACGAACGTGAAGCAACAGTGTCTCGCAGAACACGCGGCCGTCTCGTCTGGACTTACGGGCTCAAAATCAGGGACGATGCGTGGTTGGAGTCGACATTTCGGCCGCGCGTGCAAGACTATAAAGATGCACGCAAAGCTGCCTGCAAGGGCTTTCTCTGTCGCAAGTCGACATTGAGTCAGAAGTCCCAGTGCCTCGCTTCTACTCGACATGCTGAACCAGCTTAGCCGACTTTTTGCTCTGGCCCTCTTTGGCATGAGCACTGCTTCCGTCGCCTTGGGTCTCAACATTTTGTTGACCAACGATGACAGCTGGGCATCAGCCAACATCAGGTTCGCCCGCCTCGATTTGTCCCACGCATCCTCACATCCCTCACATCACTATAGAGCGACTCATGCCGCTTTGAAGGCCGCTGGCCACGACGTTCTGCTGGTCGCGTAAGTGGCGATAGATCACAGCCCCTCTCGCGTTAGTGAATATATCGCAGGCCTGCGGTTCAGAACTCGGGCCAAGGCGGCCGTTTCCAGCTTCCCACCGTTAACATTACCGCTCCAGGCGGCGAATTTGGATCGATCCCTATCGGCGCCCCCTTCTTCGGACACGATGATAATGACAACACAACTTGTACGTATTCTAAACCGCGGTATGTCCCATTCTGTTGTTCATTGAACTATAGGGTACTTCAATGGCACCCCTGGCGCATCGGTAAGCATGCTTCATGAAAGCCATGTAACGCAGTAGCTGATATCTATCTAGGCTATCTTTGGGCTCGACATCATCGCTCCGATACACTTCGGCAACCAGAGCATTGATTTGGTCGTTGCTGGACCAAATGAAGGTGGTAACGCCGGCCCCTTCCTGTATACCCTTAGTGGTACCATTGGTGCAACTTACATCTCGGTTTACCGTGGAGTGCGTTTTAACATCTGATCATCGAAAGGTTGTCGCTGATATCTCTCGATTTAGGTTTCCGCCATCGCGTTTTCGGCAGCGAACGGCACTCACCGCTCATTCACGACCAACACTGGTCAGCCTAATGATCCTGCAAACGTCGCTGCACGACTTACGACGAACTTTGTGAATGCCCTCGCGAACACGTCTGCGCCTGGTCAAAGAATACTCCCGCCTGGTGTTGGTATTAAGTCAGCCTAGAAAACCGTTTACCGTAACTTCATTTTCTAATTCTAATGAATCCCTCAGTATCAACTACCCATTGTTCGGTCCAAGCAGCAACTGCACAGACGTACGTTTCGAAGCATAGACTGTTCGACATGTTCACTCATCAATATTGACGGCTTAGCCTCCATTCACACTCACCCGGTTGACCGGTGGTGCAGTTGCACCAACTATCACAATTGGTCCCGACGGGTTCCCTGTCCAGGGTAAGACGTAAGTCCTCAAACCCTGTAATCATGCCCTGACGTATTCTCATAATATCAAAACCAGCGTGGTTCCTCCCGTCAATGTCAACTTCAGCGGTGTCCCCATCCTTCCAGGAGAGACGGTGATCAGTAATGGGTGCTTGACCTCCGTTTCTGTGTTCTCTGTCGATTACGACGCTCCTACCGAGATTGCGCAGCCCGTGCAGCTTGCACTGATGCCGCTCTTTGGCAAGAGCTCGCTTTAAGAACCTGTGATGTAATTCATATGTAGCTGTGTGCCAATTCATATTCACGAAGAATAAACAATGAGTGGAAATTCAGCTGTGATTGGGGAATTTCAGACTTCGCTGGGGCCCATAGTGGGCCAGATGACTCTGAAGAATTAAATTGATGCGAAACTCTGGCAGCGTGGGTTGAACAAAATTCATCAAGTCCCTGCAAATCCTTGGCGCCAAACCAGAAAACATACGAGGGGGACTGCCACAAACGGCTGAGCCATCAACTCGACCGCCTCGTGGCGTCTGTCCTCGCTGCCTCTGACCACGGCCCTCACAAGATCTAATAACACCCTCGCCGTGCAAGGCCCTCTTTCCCTACCGCCCTCGTCTCGTGCAGGCTGTCTACTTTCACTGCTAACTCGTGTACAGCACGTCTTCCGCTCGTTCTTCTTTCCCGGCCCTTCCCTTTCCTCCATCTGACTGCTTGCAACGACTCAATCTACACCCTGCTACAAACGCAGTCTGATTTCAAACGTACTCGATACTACCATCTTACGCCAGGGAAATTGCGTGGAAAAGGCGTGGCTCTAGCGTGTCTCTCTCAACGTGTAGACCACGAGGCTACTAAATTCGGGGCATCATTCAGAGAGACAATTAGCTACCATGAATCGTTTTCGGTGAGTCTTTGCATTGTCGTCCAATATAACTCGCTCACGGTCATATCTCATTACTTCCCATCGCGTCGCCTGCTTCCCACTGCCCTCCCAACTTACGACGATCCAGCAAAAAGTCCGACGCAAAGCGTGCAGTACAAGCCCTCGACGCGCTTCGCGAGGCCCAGGTTGCACGTGTAACACAGCACCAACAGCCGAGTCCCCTCCCCCCGCTACCACCTGCCAGCGATTTCCGCACCTCGCTGATACTCCCAGAGTGAGTTTCTTGACACCTGGCTGCCGACTCTGCTCGTGCATCTCATCTCCCTCAAACTCCTCACGCGTTGCTGACCACCATGCTGCATTGGTACAGTTTGACTCGTCGGTTCAGCGTTCTGCGGAACTCGGCTGGCGAGCCCATTGGCATCGACGAGCTCAAATCGAGGTTCGCGGAACAACGCGCGAGAGGATCCGAGCATAGAGTTTCTGAGGAAGAAGAAGACATGATTCTAGAAGCGCTAGGTCGTCTTCGTGGCGCGAGTCGATCCAAAGGCACTGTCGACGACACAGCCGGCGATGATCGCGTGTCTACTGCCTTCAGCGAAACCCAGGACGGCGGTTCTAGGATATCTGCTGTGCCTTCGTTCACCGGCGGGCAGTCTGTGCGGTCCAATGTCACCGCAACCACTACGAGCTCGGCGTTGCATGGCTCGCCCTCCGTCGCATCCTTGACCTCGAGCACGGGGAAGGGCTCCCACGCAGGCAGACGCATGAGCAATAACCTCTTCGGCTCGGGGAAGTTTCATGACCACACGTATATGCGTGCTGCACACCAACGCCGTGCAGCTACTCCTTCGTCCAACCCGCGCTCGGCTACTGCGAGATATACCGATTCCGAGGCCAGCATAAGCACGGTTACAAGTAGAGCTGTGGGTCACAGCACGTCAGTGTACTCGGACAACCAAAGTCTTAGGCCTGTTTCTCCAGACGGCAGTACCTCCGCGAGCTCAGTACCGTCGAGTCCCAATCAGGCTCCAGTCCTCAGGGAGAGTGATTCTCTACCCCACGTTCTGCCTCCAGAGGTCCTTGGCCGGGCATCATTGGCACTGGACGCTGTGATTCGAGAGTTGGAGGAAGAAGGGGATGATGAGATTGTCATGGAGCGGTCGCCCGTCACTACAGTGCCCTCGCCTATACATACCTCTGCTGTGAACAACCTAGGTTATTCCGGCAGCATGGCACGTCCTCCGGTGAGTTTGCATCACCATGCGCCAGCTTTCTCACACTCCATGAACAAACCGTAGCTGACGCCGTCGCGCGTACTTTGTGCAGCCCGACACGTCACGCCTCTCCTCATCCCCTCCGATCTCACCTACAGACCACGAACCCGACTCTTGCATGGCTCTCTCGTCGGACGAACCGTCGCCAACGATCGTCGAGACCTACCGCACCTCCTCGTCACCGTACCCGCGGGGATCAACCTCATCGCCAGCTCAGCGCGTGCCAGGCTATGTTCCTGGAATGCCTCGGCCCATGACGCCCCTGGATCGCGACACGAGTTTTGACACGGACGACCTCACCCCGTCCACGACTCCACGACCAACATCCCCTCGGCTGCCAAGCTCAAGCTCAACCCCCGCGCCTCCCTCGCTCGCGCAGACCTGGTCGTCCAATATGTATTCCAGTAGCTCACCTGCGCCCGGTCCTCGAACAAGCATTTCTCCCTCCCTGCCAGCTCTGTCTACACCTCCTCTCTTCGTCTCTCGTTCGACGAATGGTCGGTTCACCCCTGAAGATCCTATGCGGTCTAGAACCAATAACAGCAGTGGGAGCGGGAGCAGCAGCTCGCTTTTGGCCCAGAACGACGAATCGCCAACGTATGGCAGACGGCGGCCCACTTCACCTCTTTCCGCTCCTTCCTATCAGCCTATACCCGCTACAAACGCGCCATCGTCGAGGCCGAGTACGCCATCAAACGTGACATGGCTGCCTCCGTCGACCCCAGATGGCTCCCGCGGCCACGTTCGCAATGGCCACGGAAGTACCTCGTCCACTTCAGGTCGAAGTAGGAACGGTAGCCAAGCCAGTCTCAGCGACCCAGTTACTAGCAGTTATGAGACTGATCGTACCGCTGTCGGGATCAATGGATCAAGCAGACTCAACACCGCGACCCGATCTGTTCGTTCACCGGATCCTGCGAGCCCAGTGTCGACTTGGTATGACAACCGTCAGGCGAGTACGACGTCGTTGAACGGACCAATGGACATACGTTCTTCCTCTGCCATGTCCTCATCCCTCGATCCGGGGTCTCCGACACGGCCATATCGCTCTCCGACCCCGAATCCCTCGGGCCGTAACAATACTACTTCCCCTGCATCCGCGATATACTCCGAGCAGAACGGCTACACGAACGGGGCAACCTCGAGTAGACGAACTTCGCGCCAACATACGCATTCGTCCTTCGCTCTGAGCCCTGCCCAGGCTCTTCTATTGTCGCCTATGGGCAACTCGTCCCGGTCGTCGCTTGAATCAGCGGGATCGAGCTACCATTCGTGGGATGAAGATCATAGGAAGGATAGGTTGTTCGACCTGTTCACACACCTAGATCCCACGTACACCGAGTGGCATGACCTGTCGGCGCAAAACTCAACCTCTCAGACTACTCCGAGTGATTCTCAGGATACTTATGAGGAGACCGTGCGCAGCCGAACCGGCCTCACGAAGTTTGATGTGCTTGCGGTGCAGGATAAACTAGTGTCGGCGGCACTGACCAAGGCTGCAACTCCCGAGGGTCGAAATCGCGCGAATTCTGTGCGAAGGCGCAGGCCCTCCACGTCCCAATCAAACTACTCCGTCACTGGCGCGGAGAATAGGGTTGGTTCTAACTCCTTTACCGCATGTAGGGCTGGATAGATGACTCATTGTTGATTAGGTTGCCAGCCCTACGCCTCAAGTCCAAGCCCCCACTGCCCCCACGCGACTTGCAAACAGCGATCAGATAGCACTTCTTGATTCTGTGGTCGATAGTATCCAATCACCGCGAACCAAAGCCACGAGCGTGCTGCCTGTAGATGACTCTACCGTCATCATCCAGACGCCCCCTGAACCTGTAGCCTCGAGTCCAGGGCAACGACACAGAGCCCTCGCCGATGCCCTATTCGGAACAGACGATCCGGAACTGCCTATTATTACCTCACCAACCACGCGGCCTGCGCCCCTGTTCCCCGATTCAACATTACCTAGTTTTGCGGAAGAAAAGCCCTCGATACCCGCGGTGTTGTCTTTTGGTCCTGGTAATGAGTATGTAATTCAGACTCCATCGGTGTCCGAAGTCGCCCCTGCCGTAACATCTCCGATGGCCGTTCCGAGCGGACATGCGGAGCCCACGTCGCTCGAACTCGAGGTCCAAAGGAGGATAGAGGCGGCTACCGCTGCACTCAGAAAGTCGCCGTCTATCCCGAAGTTGGATGGCGGTTCGAATCGTCGCCGAATCAGTCCAAACCAAATATCCTCGCCGAAGCTTGTCTCTGCGTCCACAAGTGTCGACACTATTCCTTTGTCTGCTGTCAACCCCGGGCAGCAGCGTACAATTCAGCCTCCGCCCTCAACGAGGCTTGGTTCCCGCTTCAAGATATTAAGAGGCAAGGGCACTTTGCGTGCGAAACCCCCTATTGGTATGCATGAAGAAGGGCTACCCAGCTCTGCGGAAGCCAGGTCACCTCTGTCTGCACAGATCGCGACGTACAACCCGGAGGCATTCGGAATCAGGGATCAACTAGCCGTCTCGAGTGCTACGGAGTCAGGTCGATTCAAGATCTCTCCGCCTCCTGTTGCGAGCCCTCCCGCTTCTGCGGGCCCTGGTTTGCGAGGATTCATGTCTCGGTTCCGGAAGCAGAGACCAGGTGAAATGGTGTCGCCCAATGAGAAATTGAATGCAGAGTCACGTACGCCCACGACCGCTTCGTTGATTTCGGCAGGGTCACGGTTGGATCCTCCTAGGAGTAGCATCGACTCGCAAGCGAAGTCTGCTCCCGCTGGACAATCGCAATTCGCTGCGCTTCGGCCACTCTCACCACAAAGTCCTCTCTCGCGCACGTTCGCGCCGAGTATTCCCGAGGACTCCGCCCCCCCTCCCGCCAGTGCTCCACTCCCTGAGGCTAACGAAGCTCTAAAGCAGTTGTATGATGCCGGCAAGAGCTTAGGTCTGGACGAAGCGGCTCTCCACGCCCTCGTAGCGAGGTCTCCGTCGGTCACCTCACGTACGACTACATGGTCGAAGGTCACGAGAAACAATTCTAAGACGGCAGGTCATCAAACAACGCGCCCGGATATTCGTGATGGTCGGTCTCCTCAGCCGCCTTTACTTCTCGAAGGTCGTCCGAGTATAGATGCCTCTTCACCTCGCCCGTCCACCGAGATTAAACATCTGTCCGTCCGAAAACATGCTGAACCCTCGTCGACGCTTCGTGGAGTGCTGCAAGCCACCACCGACCCGCTCAGAACAGTAGTGCGCAGAACTATCATACTCCCGTCCGACTCTGCTCAGGCCTCGGCCACGGATCTGAATGCTCTGATCCGCAAGCAGACCACGTCTCAGCGCCGTCGCTCGGCCGGCGCAGGGTCGGTTTCCTCCAATAAATCATTGCAGGATCGTGCCCCCACTCCGCCACCCCCGCGATCGATAGGCGGACGACGTTTTTCAACGGATAGATCGCCTCCGGTACCTCACCTTCCACAATCGTTGTCCACTAACGGAAATGCCCTTCTGCCGCCTGCTCAAGTTGAGAAGTCTAACTCTACTTATGACTCGTTGTAAGCTTCTATTCTGTCTTACATGAGGCTCATACCGACTGCATCAGATTCGATATGTATGCTGGCGATAGCAAGGGAACTAATCCGGCAAACTCTGACGTTCTGGTCGCTGGCTCCTCTCAGCAGGGCGATGCCTTGCCGGAAGCAGGGCAAGCACTGGAAGTGATTGAACTGGCGAATGGCGAGACAATTTGGTGCGTAGCAAAAAAGGTCACCACAAATTAGTATGCGCGGCAACTCACATAATCGATCATTAATAAGGTCCATTGTCAACGGGCTGCGCGATGATGACACGGATTCATTCTTTGATAATCGTCAGAGCTTTGCCTCAGAGTACTCTGGTGAAGGTGTCAAGGTGTCCTTCAAGGAGCACGGGCGGAAGTCGTCGAAGAGCAGCAACGCTTCATTCCTCTCGCGTAAAAAGGTGCAGCAACCCATCTCGGCATCCCAGCGGCCAGAAACAAAGGTATGAGTCTATTAATTGCGCTGCCGCGCTCGGCTTTTAACTCATGGCTTCCGCGCAGGTCTTTTTCAGCTCCTCCACCCAGATTGCCCGTTTGATAGAAAACATGTCGCGCGACGTGGATGCGGGGTCGTTCAACATCACTCCAGACCGTGCGCACAGCCACGCGGGTCACTCTGTTTCATCGTCGGTGGGCTCTGCCGCTGAGTGGACTCTCGAGGAACGTCTCGAGCACATGCTCGGTGCTGTGTCGGCCAATCCCTAGTCTTCTTCTCACCACCGTCGCCCGTGACCGCCCGCGTTCTATGCACTCCTTTCCGTAGGCCGCACTCAATTGATACCGTATGCGCTGCTGTTCGCCATTTATTGGGATACCATAATTTTTATGTGATTTTATAGTAGTTAATGCACACAATCTTTCTCGATCTGAATGAGCCCGGAACATGCATCTCTGCGATTTAGAAACCGTGCTGGTCGATCCAGCGGTTCAGACACAACGCGAGCGCGGCCTCGAGCAGCAGCTCGTCGTCGTCGAACTGGCACTGCAGGATCGCGTGCGAGGGCCCGACGGGGGTGTCCCGGGGCCGGGGGAAGCGGCTGAAGCGTGCGATGGGGGCTGCGCCTGAACCAGGAAGCAACTGCGGGGAGAGGAGCGGGGAAAGGGGGCAGACGGGGAAAGGAGCGGCGTGTTAGAACAGGGCGACGGCGCGCGCTGGGGGAGAGCGTTCACTCACGTCGTACGCGCCGGGGAAGCCGGCCACCTTGCGCCACTCCAGAGTTCTGCCGTCCTTCGTGTGGAACATACGGGAGCTGGAAGAGCGAGGTCAGAAACGCGCACTCGCGCGCGCGCGCGCCCAGCCGCACAGGTGTGCAGCGGGCGGCGGCGGGAAGCAGGGGGCGACGCACTTGCTGCTGGTGCCGGGGGCGACGAGGTTCGACATGGGGATCTTGGTGCCCCCGATGGTGGCGAGGCCCATGTGCGTGCCCATCGTCCACTCAAAGTATGCGGCGGCGCGTTTGCCGTTGCGGTAGACCTGGGGGGGGGGGGGGGGGGGGGGGGGGAGGCGGGGATAAGCTAGGTACTAGGCACGGCAGCACTACGACGCTGCACACTCACTGTCGTGCGCGTCTCGGAGGTGGCGATCTCTGGGGTGTCGAATTCAAAATAGACGGGTCGCTGGGCGACGTAGCCAATCATGACACAACCGTGTCGGGGGTTCTGCGCGCCGGTGAAGAAGATGTCTGAGAGGTCTGAAGACATGGTGAGCTGTTGTTGGTTGGCTGACCTAGGGAGCTGCCCACAGCTTATATCTCAGGACGAGAAATGCATTATTTGGAAACGCAGCAGACGGCTTGACATGGTTGCAGGCCACAGCCCGAGGCTGTTTGAGGCTACCGCGTAGCTAGCGGTCGTCTCGGCTGGAGGCGAGAACCCATCGAGTGGAGCTCATAGCGAGGAGCGCTGTTTTTCTTTTCGCAGGAGATGTTAATGAAATGCGTAAGGCGGAGGAGAGCGGCACGGATGCGAATCTTGGACCTGATCCACGATAAACCGGGATGCCTAAAGTCTATAGTATGGCACTCACCGGTTCGGCAGCCAGCATCCGGGCTTCCTCGACAGCTTCTGTCGTGCGTTGCCCTGGTGCCTTTTGGCATTGCTCGCCCCCGACTCTTCTCCACGTGCCGCCCCCCTTATTTTTGCGACCACGCTGCGTCACTCTAGCATCTGTGCACTCATCCAAGCTCTTGTGCGCATGAATCACACCCAAACATACACTCATTTGTCGCTAGGAGGTCCGCATGGACCCTTCGAATTGGCAGCAAAAGGCAATGACGACGACGCTCGAACGGGGCGCGCGCGAGAGCAGGCAGCAGCCGAGATATCGCTGTTTGTGGACATAGTAATAAGAACACACGCGTAGTAAAGCAAGAAACAGCAAGAACGACGACCTAATGTACGCGGAGCCTGCACACCCCTCCAGCCGCCGCCGGCACAGGCAGCGCGCGGCTCACGAGTTGACCTTCCACAGCGGCCGCCTGCGCAACTTCCTCGTGACGTGCACCGCGCTGCCCCCCAAATGGCCCCCACCAAAAGCCAGCACGACGGTCTCCTCCGCGCCTTGCCCACGCGCGACGCCTCTCTTCCGGAGCTCGATCGCGTCCTTCGCGAACTTGAAGCGAGCTTGGTCGGAACCTGATAGATGAACGGGCAATCAACAATGCTGTACAGCGGCGACAATGTCGTGGCGCGGACAGCCCCCCGGCACGCACCTATTTGGAAGGTCGGGGACTCCACGGCCGCCTTGAACAGGTCGAACGGCACGCGCGCGTATATCTGCAGCAGCGTGTCGCGCCCCGCGTCGGACGGCGCCGCGCCGGCACTCGCGTCTGGCTGCGGCGTCGCGGGCGTCGACAGCACGCCGACGTTGAGGATGCTCGGCAGGCGCGCCGCGAGGAAGTGGAAGACGTCGTCGCGCAGCCGCTGCGCGTAGGGCCCGAAGACGGCCGTCGGCGACTGCATCTGGTGCGGCTCGATCGGCGTGCTCGAGCCGTCCGACGAGGACGAGGAGGACGGCGGGGGCGGCGGTATCGCCTCCACAAACTCAAGCCACCCGCCGATGTTTTCAATGCTGATGGACTGCCTGCACAGCTCGTAAGCATAGGCGCAGAGGTCATCCATCCCGCCGAGAAGACAGGCAGCCGCGAGGACTGCCCGCGCATTTTCTGGCCGCAACGAGTTCAGTGACTCGGCCGAGTACAGATATCCCATAGCTAGTGCAGGGCTTGTGGTGAGCGCTGGAGCGCGTGGGCTCCTCGTAAAACGCACTGACCTATTGCGAATCCCTAGGGACGGTGGAAGACGTAAAGGGACGAAAGTTGAGCAAGACTTGATGAATTCGACGGAGCTAAACTCCACTGACCTCATGCGTTACCTCAGGCTCGTGTTCGAGATGGACGTATATCGTCCGCTGACCGCCTGATTGGGGCGACGTGGACATGAGATGGGCAAGGAACGGCGAGCGCGACAGAATTATGGCATGCAATCTGTACATGTTTTGCAATACGTGCTTAACGGACGGGGGCACTCGCGGTCAATTTGGCTTCTGCACGGACGACGGAGGAGAGGAGGCGGCTCACAAGAACGGTATCCGCGTAATTCTGGGCGGAGGGGGCGTATCGGGTGTCAATCAGCGCGCCGGGGAGGGCGAAAGAGCAGGCGGGACGTACACCCGTTTGGAATCCGGCGTGGAAGAGATGGTGCACGATGGCTTCGTTGTGCAGCTGATACGGCGACGGCCTGGGGAGAAACGGGGCGTCAGCGTCGCCGTCGCGTGCTGGGTGTGCGCGAGCAGAACGCATAAACGCAGACGCTGCGTGCGGACACGAGCAGCGCACGCAGAGGGCTGTATCACACACCCTCTGCGTGTGCAGGACGAGACTGGCGACTCACTGCGCGTAGCCGTTCGCACCGCTCGAGGGCCCAACCTGGGGACTGGCGTAGGGCTCCCCGTCCGCGGCCGCCACACCGTTGCTGGGGCCGCCGTGTCCGTTCATGGGTCGGTGCTGCGCTGCGCGGGGGCTGTCGTGGGGGTCGCGGGGGCGTGCAGAGACGCTGTCGGGGGCGGGCGAGGACGAGCTGCACAACGCAGCGCGGGGACAGGAGGGCGTGGTGTTCAAGTCACAGCCGCCCGTGACCCCGCCGACATACGTGACCGTCACACAGCGCCCTTGTGGCATATATTGAGGACTTTGTCGTTCGCAGGGGCGGGGCGATCGCGACGGGCGACGATGGTAGGGCAATATAGCGAATTATGGATGGCAAAGAATACGGTAACAAATGACATGACAATACTACGCAAGCCTATATCGCCATGTTTGAACTTTACAGATGGTCCCGCTGGACCCGGAGGTCTCGTACCTTCAAATTGCATAGCTCAGTCACCCTCTGGTCGGCCAGAGTTGGCTGAGCTGGGGCCTATGCGCTTGAAGGTACGTAGGCGAGCGCAGCTTCGTGCCTTTCTTATATAATCAAAGGGCTCAAGATTGATTTCCCATCCTTACGTAAATCTTCGGTCAATGTTCGCGCCGCATGAATAGCTAGCTATACAAGAGAAACCTGGGGACTATACTGAATTCTCCGGGAGTAAATTGACTGAGGCAGACGAAACAAAATGGTATAGGGAGTGACTTAGGCGCCTCGCCACAAGGTGCGACGAGGTCCATAAACC
Organism: Phlebiopsis gigantea 11061_1 CR5-6; assembly: GCA_000832265.1. Lineage (NCBI taxonomy): Eukaryota > Fungi > Basidiomycota > Agaricomycetes > Polyporales > Phanerochaetaceae > Phlebiopsis > Phlebiopsis gigantea. Next base: position 42,757 of record KN840487.1, read on the forward strand.
GCCAACATTTATACGCCACCTTATATATATAGCTCCAAATTGCTAGAGCGCCGTAGTAGTAGTCATGTACCTTTCGAACTCTGGAAGCCTACAATCACGCTCAGGGCGTCGGGCTGCTTACAATCAAATTCAGGTCTCGTACGCGATGGCCGCCGCCAAACGACAGCCCGACGACGCTCGTCGCCGCTGCGTGGGGGACCCTGCGCGCAGAAATTCAGGGGCTACATAATCACGTCTCGTATGTATCAAGCCACTAGCCACAGCCACGCCAAAAACTCCGACATGCCTAGGACCTCTCCGTACGTCTGAGCCTCCTTGATGTCTGCCGCTGGCGCACCGGAAGCGCCCTCGCTCTGCGCGCCCATCGCCACGAACGAGGACATCAGGTTCGTCTGCAGGGTGTCGTCTGTCACTCTTCTGCCCCGCAGCGGCGGGTACGGCGGCGGGGGTGCCGCATAGGCTGCGTCGGCGCCCTGAGCAAGCTAGAGTGTTCAGGCGCGCCCGTCAGCCCCGGCTGACGGCGACAGCGGGCCAACACACCATGTGCGAGCGGTCGGATACGAAGTTGTCGAGGTACTCCTCGGCCGGGACGACACGGAAGAGGCTGCGCGCGCGACGGTCAGCCCGCCGTGCGCGACGGACTCGACGGGGAGCACCCACCTGACGTAGCGCTCGGGGATCGCCCCGCCGTCCGCGCAGGCGTAGGGGAACGTCTGGCCCATGTAGTCTGCGGCACGCGTCGCGGGTGCGATCGCGTTCGATCGGCGCGCGGCGGGGGAGGGGCAGGCCCGTCAGCGCACAGCAGCGGGAGAAGGGCCCTGCAGGGCCGCGCGCGAAGGCTGCTCACCCCGTGCGGTGCTGGGCAGGGCGCAGCGGGAGTCGCGGTCGTAGACCCAGCAGCTCGCCGCGGTTTCGCCGCCGCGCGAGGCTCGTGCGCGCGGCCGCAGCACGAGCACGACGTGGTAGTCCCATACGACGGGGCCCTCGGCGGCTTTTTGGTGCCACAGCGCTGCCTGGCGAGCCCAGAGACCGTCAGCCCGGGTGTATTTTTCGCGCAGGACGCGGGTACGCTGGTGCTGCACATGCGAGCTAGCAGCTCATGACCACAAAGGCACGGCGAAACATACCGTTTTCTGATGATTTGATATGAAGACCACGTAGGGATCCCATAGCGATGGTGTGCGAGGGTCTTGGGATGCGACGTCAGGATGTCGCCCCAGCGCATCCGCGAGCAGGTAGATGTTCTCTTCGCAGTAGCATCGTGTGTACGCACAGCTCGATGGGATGGGCGGCGGGGTCACAGGACCGTCGTTGCTGCCGTGATGCGAAGGAATCACATTCATCCTAGGAACCGCAAGTCAAGTAAGTACGTCTGGGTCTTCCTATTCTGCTGCGGATTTGTAGCTCCTGGAAGTGGCCGTAATATGCGAAAAGAAGATCGCCTTACAATCATATGCCGATTCGTAGTCGGGGGCTCTGTTCGAGGATGCAGCGATGCGACGTGGCGCAAAGCGTAGTGTCACTTTCGTCCGCGCAAAATATTTGTGACGTTTGCGACTGATTTCTCGTTTCCTCCCAGGTTTCTCATCGCGCCTCCATTATATTCACGGCTCCTTCATTCCTCACTTGGAAGGAGAGATACTTTGTTGACACAGTGCTCATATACACTTCTCTGATACTGTCAAGTCTAAGCAATCATCCAGTCCTATGCGGGGAGGTACAAAGCTGGGCGCTAAAATTCTCTCGCTTCCCCGCCGCTGATTGAGAGAAAATCTATGCAGTTTGAGACTTTGTGAACAAGTCACACCACGAAGTTACTCAAAGGATTCCAAGTCACTAGACTTGTTTCCCAGTCTGCTTGGTAGCGTTTTGAGGTCGATTTAACCGAAATAGAGAATTTTGGTATCCGTAATAGCTAGAGCGGCTGGTTCACGAGCCTACCAGGCCACTTGCGATGGCTTCGCTGCTGCTCACGTAAGCTGAAGCAGCGTGTCACATTAGCAGCGGCCGTCTGTGCAACTTGTCAAGCCAATTTATTAACTATCGGTAGACGGGACATTAGCCAAGCAAGCTATCCTAAACCGCAGAAATCCTCCAGAACGCAAGCACGGAGCCGGGGTAAACAGTACATGAAAGCGAGAGTTCAATTCGATGATGGAGCAATGGTGGTATCGATGAGATGAGTGCGAGGGCGCGACCTGAGAGGGACAAATGAGCCCTGAGCGCCGCCTGATCGGGCGGGGGCACTCACGATGAGGGGTATTGAGTCAGACCACGTGGGTATTATGGGCGTGCGCACCGGCGGGGTGCGCTCACGCGCGCGCGGCCCTGGACCGGGCGGCGACGGCGGCGGGCACGGGGGCCTGGTCGATGCTCCAGGTCTGCTTGTTGGACAGCGCGTCGGAGACGCGTTTCTTGAGCAGGATGTCCTCGAGGTCGGGCGAGGAGCGTTCGGGGCGGAAGGGCACGAAGACGGGGGCCTTGGCGGCCTTCTTCGCGGGGCTCGCGTGCTTCGGCTGCGGCGCGTGCACCGCCGCTGGGGTCGGGCTCTGCGCCGTCGCGGACGACGGCAGCGAGCGCGGGTACTGCGACGGCGGCGTGGGCTTGGGCAGCAGGCCCGAGGTGTTGGTGAACGGGTGGACGGCGTGGGGGTCGAAGGACGCGAGGACGGAGTGGGACATGGTGGTGTCGAGGCGGGGTGGAGTGCAGCGAGAAAGGGCTCGAGAGTGTTGGAGAGTGCGAGAGCGAGCGTCGACGCGGGCTGGGTGTGTTCTGGGGCCAAAGGAGTGGCAGAGATGTTGGTTAAATAGTGAAAGAGGCTCGGAGCCACAGAGATTCGGACTCGGAGGACATGGACCGGCAAAACAGCGGGGCCATGGCCGCCAGCCTGCCGGGCCGTCACATGCCCTCCTCGAATCGCCTTCGCCACAAATCCTGGCCCTGGACGGGTTCCCCCCAATTCGTCCGCGATTTGCACCGAACCAGATCTCTCCTCAGATCGGGCTTTCTGGGGCGCGGACAGCGGTAGATACCTGGTGTGCTGTCTGATGCGTCCTGGTGCCTCGTTTGTGCTGTATTTTCGGTCTTATGCGCTCACTGCATCCTCGCCTGCCGCCTGCCTGCCAGCGTACCCATTGCGTAACGCGCAACATGCTCGCGTCAAGGTCACCGTCGCGTAACCCCGTTGGTCTGCACTTTTGCATCCAAACGTCCCGGCAACTCCCCATGTCAGCGGAGCGGAGGCCAAGGACTGTATGACACAGGAAAGGAATGTGTGGGCATTCTAGGCAGCGCGGCGCCCACAGCGGACACGGCTGTAGGTAAGTTTATCAAACAGAAGCACAGAAACCCTTGTCGCAGCGTCCTCCGTGGAGGTCAGGAGCCCAACATCGACTCTCACACCTTCGGCACGCAGGGCCTGTCGGTGCCCAACCTGAGCAAATCGCCGCCAATACGACGGGCACAGAAGGGAAGGCCGCTCTCACGGGTGCGTCGCCTGTCGTCGTCGCGGGGCCACCACGCTGCGCTCATGTCGCCCAGCGTCGAGCGATATGCCCTCCGTTACGGCATCTCGCACAGTCGGCGAGGGGGCATATGGGCGCCGCTTGGAAGGGTCGATGTCACCTGGTCAGCTCCTCGAGCAAGATACTCATCCCGCCGGGCGGACCCCACACGTAAACGTCGCACGAGCCCGAGCCGGGTCGCGGGCCCTTCGAGTGCAGCACATACGTTTACGTGTCTGGTGTCTCCCGTGGGCGCACTCCCGGACCTGTGCGCCTGCGACGCTACCGCCTCATCACTTCTCTGCTGCAATACTCCAATATTCCTGTTCATCGGCGGCGCATGTGGTGATCAGTATCTCTCCAGCGCCCACCTTGGGCCACTGTTCTCCACCATGCACTCCAAGTACGCTTGTCACGGGGACTTGGGAGATCGAACTTTGATTGCTCTGCAACTGAACAGGCATTTTGGCCAGAAGATAGTAATCAGCTCCTCGGGGGTCAGTCAGAGGGCTGAGGAACGCGTCCTTGTCGCTCAGAATGTGGTATTGCAATATCTCGGCCTTCACAAGTAACGTCGTGCACAACTTATATTCCAGGTGGACACCGGTTACACGAAATGTCTCGATGGTGGCGTACAAATACTGGCACTCATCGATAACATATCCCCCAGATTTCGCGAACCAATCAAAAACACAGGAGCGGTATGTTCCCGCAACCCTGAAATGATATGTCAGGCGCCCTTGCACAATGGAACTGATTGTGTGTTTGTCTCAGATCGTGATCGAATGGAGGTGGAGTGCCGACCTCGACGTCACCCCACAGGGCCCGTGAAATTCGACGAATCAGCTGCAAGACGGCCTCGCCATCTTCTTGTTTTTATTTCTCGCCACACGAAGTTGAGTATATTCTGCGTGGGCCGCGCCGCGCCGGCGCGTTTTGTGCCCGGTCGCTCATTGCATCATGGCGGCGAGGATGCCTAACTCCTTGTGGCCGCGACGATCCGCGCCGCTGCGCGTGGGCGGAGATAGTCGCGAACGTACACAGGGGTGTACGTCATACACAGATCGTCGGCCGTCCGAATGTCTTCGTCCGTCGCGAGAAAGGCAGCGCGCGATCGGGGGGCTCGTCGGTGCACCGCCGGGGTTCCGCGACGCTCATCATCATCCTGTGCGCGCGCAAATCACATGCAGGGTCGTGTTAGACTCGGTGTCCCCGTCGCTGTGGGTATCGTCTCCGCAGAGCGCATCTTGGAAGCCGCAGGAGTTACCCATGTGTTGACATCAGAGACTCGAGTACGAACTATGCTTTATCAGGCGCACATATGCAAGGAAACACCAAATTTGTCGGGCGAGTAGAACATGAGGCGGCGGATTCTGGAAATCTGAGTCCAGAGCTCGAATTCGCGATCCGCTGCGGGGCGCTATGCGCCCCCATGTTTCGTGAGCGCAACCGTGATGGACGTGAGCAATTAGATGCACATTTTCATAATTATTTGATAAGAAAAAAACATGCCTGCGGATGTGTTCTCGTGAGCCCACGATACAGGGGAGGGAGACGGGGGCCTGGGAACAAACTCTAAACCTGCCTATTTCGGCGACGAATGCCACCGCACGTGGCACGCATCACAATTTTTGCGAAAGTGCACCGGCCTCGGGCGCGCGAGCGAGACTCAGTCCACATCCTCTGGTGGCCATGTCCACCACCCTCCCTCTCTTCTGGCACCTCTCTTCAGCCTCGAAGAAGGAGCGCATCGATGCCTCCGTGAAGCTCGTCTCGGCACTCGAGCATTTCCAGGCGCAGTTCACACCAAAGTCTGAGCCAGCCTCGGAGCAGGAAGAAGATGAGGTCTCTGGCACGAAGAGCGACGGGTTGAACGCTCTCAACGCACAGGATGTGTCGTACTCTATCAGACGTCTTGTCCGTGGTCTGGCAAGCCCAAGAGAAAGCAGCAGGCTTGGGTTTGCAGTAGCCTTGACAGAGGTGTGTCTCAAGCTTTGGCAATCGTACTATCGAGTCCTCACACCGTCTCTTCGACTCTAGCTGTTGTCCCGAATCACTACCGTGACGTGCTCGCAGATCGTGACTCTGATACTCGACTCGACCAAAACGCAGGGTTCCATGACCGGCCAGGAAGAACGCGACGTCCTCTTCGCCCGCCTCTTTGGGCTCACCGCGGTCATCCAGTCCGGTCTCCTCGTCCGCGACACACCGCTCTCCACCTCTGCATCCTCGCAGACAGCCGCCTCGAACTTGTCCAACTACCAGGAGGTTCTCAGCGAGCTACTGGCCCTCGGCGAAAAGAAGTCCTGGCTCCGCGAAAGCGCGTGGTGGACGATCGGCCTCGCCGTCGATGCGCTCGCGGCTTCCGGGGTCGCCTGGAAGAGCTCGGCCTTCGACGCGACCGTCCAGAGCATCTTTGTGGACAACAAGACTTGGTCGCCGGAGAAGGTCGCGCTGACGCTGAAGCTGCAGACGCACTGCCCCGGACGCGCCTGGGCGAAGATCCTCGTGCCCACGTTCAAGCAGCCTCGCATCGTGCACACCAGCAACTACGCCGCGCTCGCGCGTATCCTGAAGGTGAGTCCCGCGAAACCGCCGACGAGCCGCCGCATCGCCTGTCTGACGCGGTGCGCGCGCGCGTTTGATAGGACCTGCAGGTAGATGAGGACGAGGACGCGGACGTCCCGAAGGCGAGCACGGGGGCGTGGAAGCCGCAGGTGCACTTTGTCTGGGAGATGCTCCTGGGCGAAGTCCTGTCAGAAGACGCGTCCGGCGCGGAAACGTCTTTCCCTGAGTTTTTCCGCGTCCTCGTTGACGGTGCGTAGCGGCCCCGCCACCCGGGCGAGTGTGCTGACATCACCTGCGCAGAGTCGTTGTTCTCCGCCGCCGCGTCCAATGAGCGCAAGTACTGGGGCTTCCAAATCTTCCAGAAGGCCCTGCCGCGCGTGCAGGCCGCCGACCTGCCGATGCTGTTCACAAAGAATTTCATGCGGTCGTGGATAAATCACTTGTCCAACAGCGACAGATATTTGCACAAGATCGCAAAACAAGTCGTGCGTCTTCTCGGCTGTATTTCATCGCTTGCATGTTTGCTTATCGCCCGCAGGCCGGCGACGTCCAGAATGCTGTGAAGCAGAACCCGACGGTTGGGTTCACGCTCATCCTGCAGCTGACCGGCGCTCATGGCAGCCATCATTTCGACAAACTCACCAAGACGAAAACGGTCGAGACGATCCTTACGAATATGAACGACGACGGAATCCGGAGCTATATCGAGTACTTGCTGAAACAGGTCAACGACGAGCAGGATGCTAAAACGTACGCTGATGCCCACGCGCGGAACCTTTATGAGGAGGTGCTGACATCATACCGTCTTCCAGGGCGGAAGTACAGGCTCTGAATGCCCGGCGGGCATGGATCATCGACCAACTCGCAGCCCTGGTTCGGAACGGCGCGATCCCGAAGGACGACCAATGGGTCCAGGCGGTTCTCGACTGGTTCGTCGTCCACGGCCTGTTCTCCATCAAGAAAGAGTCCGCAAAGTCAAAGTTCAGTGCGGTGAGTGCGCTCGTCCATGGCGTCATGGCCCGCTCTTATCAGCCTTTCGCGCCCGTGTCCACCCTGTCCGTCGGTCGCATAGCTACACGAGGCCCCGACCCCTGTGTTCTCAGATAGCCTTCGCCAGGCCTGCAGAGAGCGGTTGCTAAGCTCGCTGGCTGATCTCACCGGCCACACGACGGTAATCAAGACAGGCACGTTTCCGTGCTACGCCATTCAATGCCTATCCGCTTACTTGCCATGGAACAGACGACAAAACCGCGAAGATCACGGCGGTCGCTTCGGACGGCCAGTTCTGGATCTCCAGGGTGCTGTCCACCGTCGACGCGCTGGAGAAGGACGCCAAGCACGTCATGCCGCTATCTGAGGTCGACGAGGAAGAGCAGGCGGTGCGGGAGAAGGCCCGCGGGCTTATCGAGCGACTTCGCAAGGTCTTTCACAACGCCCTCATCTCCGGTGGGCGCGCGATACTCACGAGCTCGCACGGCAGATAACGGGCGAGCAGCACGACGCGGCGAAGGGCGCTGAGCTGTTGCTGTCTGCCACGCTGCTGCATCGGTACTGCGTCGATGACGGCGAGGACGGCGGGGGCGCGGAGGCATTAGAGGTGAGAGATTTCTCCGATCGCCCCAGATGCGCTTCGAGTGCCTGAGACCGCGCCCACAGAGCTGCATCGACGGCGCGGCGCGCATGTTCCCCGCGGAAACGAAGAAGTCGAAGAAGTCGCGCAAGTCGGCCGGCGCTGACGACGCACCAGAGCCCGTGGACGTGCTCGTGGACGCCGTCATCGGCTTCCTGGAGCAGGCGACGGCGTACATGCGGGCCGTGGGCAATCAGGTTTTCTCGCTGCTAACCGGGGCCGTGCGCGAGAGCACGATCGACCTCATACTCGCGGTACGTAGTTGTCCCTATCATGGCTGCGTGAAGACTCATGCGGCTCCGCGTGGCAGCAACTCGAGCACAGGGATCCCGAGGAGCTGCTAGAAGTTGAGGATGAGGAGATGGAAGACGAAGGGGATGATGAAGATGGAGCTGAGGAGGAGAGCCCCTCCTCTGAAGATGACGGCGGAGAGGAGGAAGACGAAGAGGACTTGGACGAAGAGGATGATCCCGAGCTCCGCCGAAAAATCGAAGAGGCCCTCGCCGTCAACGGTATCCAGGCTGCCGACTCGCAAGACGAGTCGGACGAGGAGCTCATGGACGACGACCAGATGATGGCTATCGATGAGCAGCTCGCTGCCGTGTTCAAGGCGCGTGCGGACGAAAGGAAGCTCGGAAAAGGTCCGTCTGTTTGCACGCCGCGCGCCGCTACGCAGACTCACATACTGACCTACCGCCCAGGCGTCGATGCTCAGCGCGAAGCGACTCATTACAAAAACCGCGTTCTTGATCTCCTCGACACGTTCATCAAGAAGCAGCCCACAAGCCCCTTCATCGTGCGCGTCGTCCTGCCTCTCATCGAGCTCATTGTCGGCACCGGTCCGGACGAGAAACAGCTCGCAGACAAGTCGACCGGCATCCTTCGATCGCGCATCGGCAAGTCCAGGGAGGTGCCTTCCGAGCTCGACGCCGAGCAGGCCACGGAGATCCTCAAGGAGATCCACCTGCGCGCGCGCAAGGCGGCGACCGGTGACGTCCTCGCGACGCTCAGCCAGTGCAGCCTGTACGTGTCCAAGTGCCTCGTCCACGCCGGGGCCGAAGACGCCGTGCGGGACGCGTACCGGGACTCGCTCGTCGACTTTGCCACGCGCAAGGCCTCGCGGCTCAACCACGGCTTCCTGCAAGACTTTGTCCGGCGCCATGCCGAGACGACGTGGGCCCTCCGTGACGGGCTGCTCGAGGTCATCAAGCAGGCCGTCAACGGGTACCGCCAAATGCAGGTCTTCCAGCTCATCCAGACGATGCTCGCCCAGCGCCCCTCCACCGTACGTAACACCTGGATGCTCACAACAGGTCCGCGTGCTAATATTGTCGTTGGCAGGGCATCGATATCAAGGAAGCCGTCGAGTTTGCACGGGCCCTTCGCGCGACGATGCAGGACAGCATTCGCAGTGCCTGCGAAGACGAGAAGCTGACTGCCGCGCAAGTCAAGGACCTCCTCAAACTGGCGCTCGCAGGCGTGCGCCACACCAAACGCGTCACGTCTGACGATGCGGGCGTTGTCCGCCCAACGTGGGATCCTGCAAGCTGGGACGAGCTCGGCACGCTGCTCGCGGGCGCCGAGCGGTTCAAGGCGTCGACTGGTCTCCAGGCGCTGTGCAAGCAAATCTCAAACCTCGCGAACAAGGAGCCGAGTGAGAGCGCCAAGAAGAAGCGCAAGGTCGATGCGGTGGAGGGAGGGGAGGCAGAACCTACGGAGGTTACCAAAAAGCCGAAGCGTAAAAAGCAAAAGGCATCCAAGTCCTCATCATAATGTCGAGTATATAGGTCCAATCTAGGCTGTGGGTATAGAAGCGGCAATGCTACAAAGATCGAGTAAAGCCTGTGCGGACGCTTCACCCTGACGCAGTGCAACTTGCACAAGTCCAAGCGCTTTGCGAAGCCTACCATCGACGCTGCTCAGTGGTGCTCTGTAGTACAGCGTCAAGACAGCGGGCTTACCGGTTTCTCCTTTTTCTCTCGCTGATGAGTGTTTCCATTGTAAGAGCCTGGGCCTGGGCCTTCTGCAAGATATTTTCGGCAACACCAGCCAGCCTTGCGCACTCGACTCCAAACGAGTTTTCGGCGAGGCCGTCTGAGAGTCTATACAAGAACGTAACCTGACGCGTGCCATCAATCCGTGTGTCCTCGGTATAGCTCATGTGCATATTCTGGACGTCGTTAGGAAATCGACGTGCCAGGTCGAGGGCGACCTCCGGATAGTGCGTAATGAAGAGCGTTTTGCACTTTACGTTCTCTATGAGGTGTTGCAGGACCGCACTGGCTATAGCCATCTGCGAGAGCCATCAATATCAGCTATACTAATCCCGCGGGAGGGAGAGTGGCGCGAGTACGTACGCCGTCAAAGGTAGAAGTACCTCTTCCAAGTTCATCTAATATCACGAGCGACCTAGCGGACGCGAGCTGCATAATATCGCTCGTTTCCTGCAACTCGACCATGAACGTGGATCGCCCACGGGCCAACTCGTCAGACGCTGCGTGTTTTAACATGAGCACAACCCGTCATGCTACCACGTTCTCCCACCTTACCTCCCATCCGTATGAGGATACCGTCGAGCATGCCAAGCTTCATGGACTCGGCGGGGACATACGATCCAATCTGCGCCATCTGTGATCGTCGTTCGAGCCCGATGAGACGAGCATCTCCAGCGAGATACACTAGAGTCCACTCACGATCGCGCACAGTGCAATCATCCGCACGACGCTGCTCTTCCCGCCCATGTTCGGCCCTGTGATGACCTTGTGCCCCTGCGGGTGCATGCACACCGTATTGGGCACAAACGGCTCGTCTCTGAGCTTCTCGATCATGGGATGTCTGCCCTCCACGATCTCGAGCGGCGTCCTCCCGCCCTGGGCCTCGTCCCGGTCATTGACGAACTCGGGCCGCACGTAGCCCTCCTGCACCGCAACCAGCGCGAGGCTGCACAGGCAGTCTGCGACGGCGAGCTTGTTGACGGCATCGCGGAGCACGGCGTAGTGGTTCTGGGAGATCTCGCCCAGGAAGGACCGGTACGCGCGGTTAGCGCTTTCCTCTAGGGCTTCCTTGAGTTGTGCACGCTCCTCGAGCTTGGTGATGATTCCGGGCGTGCGAAGACGGCGCACAGTACGAGTTCTACGAAGTGGGCGCACATTTAGACTTTTCAGGAACAGTGCAGTAACAAGGGGCGTACGAAGAAATCAAACGCCAGTCTGGGGGGACTTCTGGCAGGTCAGCCTTTCTGATCTCGAGCAGGTACTTCATTGCACATATTAGCTCCCCGACCTAACAGAGACGGGAGAGAATCATACCTCTTCGCCAGCTACCGTTGAATACTGCAAAGCTGGCCGCCGCAGCTCCTTTCTGACTGTACACGGAGTTAACAGGAACGTATATGTATGGTGGCCTTACAGCCTCACCTTTTCCCAATTCGTCCTTCAGCTCAGACTCTGTCACTTCTATGCCCTGTACGAGGCAGTCGTAAGTCGTCTCGTTTCCAAATCATTGGAGCTGGACTGCTCACCATCATGATCTCGTCCAAGTCGGGGTACTTGTTCAAGTCCGTCCACATAGCATCTTTCCTCCCTTCCTTGGCCATTTTCAGGTTGACAGCACCGAGCAAGGACTGCATCGGCTCCCTCAGTCTAGGCAAGGCCGCAACAATATCGTTCAGCAACGAAGAGTCGAACGCTGCGGTGTTCGCGGGAAGTCGGTCGAACGCCGTCCCGAGCTTGTTAAAGGCCGACAGGAGCAACGCGAGCTCTTGTGGTGTGCATTTGCCATACTGGATGCGACACAGGCCCCGGGCAAGGTCGGGAAGACCGCGGAGGGCCTGGCGCAGCACGGTAAGAGAAGGTGATGGAGTCGTGAGAATCTCGTCGATGGCGTCCGTTCGAGCTGTGAGGACTCTATAACGTAGCAAGGTCGGTTAGGATGCCTGGGTAAATTAGATAGACGTACATTTTGTCAGTCAGCGGACGGCCTATCCAGTCCTTCAGCATGCGCGTGCCGAATTTCGTGGTCGCGTGATCAAGGACCCACAGCAGTGAGCCTTTCTTTGTAAAGTCTGTCTCATTGCGGTAAATTTCCCTGTGCAGGCGTTAGAAGATACAATGCGACGATAGAAAATAAACATACAGATTAGTCAACGTATTCCCATTCAGTAGCATGTGCGTCCTCTCTGTGAAGCGCGAAAAGAACTGTGTTTCTAGCAGAGCATCCGCAACATCAAATGTCGACAGATATTTTACTAAATGGGCTAGAGCAACAACAACGTCCTTGGGAAATGACGCTATTGTTGCTATTAGCTGGCCTTCGAAATGACACCTTAGTAGAGCTGAGGTTGCTGAGAATACTCAGCTTACCAGACTTGAAACTCTGACTCGCTCGAATGTTCTCAGCTTGGTGGTCGTCGGAGTAAAAGTGTGTCACATAATTGAACGCGTCAGTATATGCCATGACTGATTTGAAACGTTCCGTGCGAATCTTGTATTCAGTATGAGAGTGACTGATGATATATATTATGTTATTATGAGACCGCCCGCATGTTTACCAGTATACTTACATAACGAAATGTTTCAACATCTTCTCCGTTGGACCACTAAGGCCGGTGTCTGGAAGCAGTAGCTCTGCGGGTGCGATGTGCACAAGTCTCGTCTACTTAGGGGAAGTATGAATGAGCACTACATCTCACAATGGAGTAAAATCAAACTTGCCTCCAGCTCCGTTCGCATGTGGTTATCTATACGATGCTTTGTGAGCTTAACATGCTGTATACGATTCATGGATACTTGCCTTCGAAATGATCCCACATGACATCTCCTGTACTTGCGCACACGCTAATCAAGCTGACCTTTACCTTCTCATCGGTCCCAAGACCACCTGACGGCGACTCGACAAGACAGGTGAGAGGAGGTACACTCATTGGATCAAGAGCGTCGACAGAGTCTAGTTGGTCAACATAGCTGAAAATTATTGGTTAATACTGGTAATTCCAGCGAGACATGGCTGAACTCACGTCGCTGCAGTGTAGAGACGCGTCATCTTGCGCCCGAAGACATCGTTCCTGTTGTCCCCAGCCTTCTTAAGTGCTGCTGTCTCAGTTTGTTCGACAATGCCGACTTTGAGGCCTTGCGAGAGTAGCCTATCGAAAAACCAGTGATTAGACGACTTGAAAAATTGAATGCAATCACTGACTTCTTCAGGTGGACCTCGAGGCGATGTACTGGTATGCTAGCTTGATGAAAGTTACGTTTCGGGTAACACACAATTGCGAGATGTTTAGCTGCTAACTGATACTTGGTAGTTAAAGCGCTGCATTATTATCAGCCTAAGAGACCAACCTGTGCGTCTTCCCCGTAGAACTTCATTTTGTATCCGACTTCGAACATCAAGAGCGTGCCCGGGTTGTTTCTCTTCAGCTCGAGGACCTAGATCACAGTCTATCAACAAATCAGAAGAACGAGCGTCAGAGCTATTCTGTACCTGCAGTTCTAGAGGCGTATAGGGCATTCCGCTTGGTCCAATTTCGACTGCCTTCTTGGCGGAACCCCGGCCGGTTGACTGAGATTTACTCGAGGAAGCAGAAGCCTTCTTCTTGCCTTTGACACCATTTCCTTTCGAAGGGTTGGTGTACTGCGACACCAGTTCCTCAAAGTCAATTGAAAGATTTTCTTGAGAGTCCTCTCCTGCCTCTTCCTCGCCGCCTTCATCGTCGCTGGGCGGCTCTTGAGAATCGTCATCGCCAAGCTGTCTCTGAAGGACATTATTACTGGAAAGCAGTATCTTCTTGGCTCTGTCATGCCACTGGTGCTTCCTGCGCTCAACCTCTCGGTTTACTGGCTGTGTTGCATGGCTCGAAGACGAAGAGGCATCAAGCCGAAAGCGCTGGAGACCTATAGCCTCGGCCGAGGGCTGTGGTGGTTTGTCTGCATCTTTATGAGGCAGAATACCGCCAGGTGTGGCCGTGCTATGTTCGAGCTTCCTCTTCTTCGCGAGCGGCGGCGTTTCTCCTAGCGTTTTCCATAGTTCCGCGTCAGAGTCGGAGTCGTCTAGGGCAGTGAGGTCGACCACTGTCTGTCGGCTCGAGGTGGCCTGACGATCTCTGCGGACAGGCGATGATTTTGGGCTCTGCGAGAAGTAAGAGGAAATAACCGCTTGGCCGGTGTTCACGGTGGCCCTGGCCTTTCCCTTGGCCAGCGACATACAGGATCAGTGGGAGCGTGTGACAAAATTCGCCACCTGCAGCGTGACGGATCGGCGGTAACGCGTCTGTCACGCGTCTAATTACGCGACGCGCGTCTCGATCTTTGAATATTCGAATACCCGAGTCGGAGACTGACTAGTTTATAGTCACAGTCTGTTTTGCGAAAATACATTCTCATAACGGTAAAATCCAATAGCATAAAATCACAGCAGCATTACGCGTCGAAATATGATGTACGAGCTGCAAAAACGAATGCCAGGACCGTGGATTGAACACGGGACCTCCAGAAGACACCTTACAAGCTTCAGTCTGTTGCTCTCCCAGCTGAGCTATCCCGGCATCACAGCGAGCTTTTCTCAGTTTAAATACATCATATTAATGTATCTCTGGCCCTGAGTTCCATTCGCATTTCCGCACTTTCTTCGCCACACCTACTGCTCACCTATTACTACGACGATGTACGATCCCGGCTCACCCGTGTACAAAAAGGCCCGCAAACTACATCTCAAAACGACCAAAAACCGTCCAGTGGATATCGAAGATAGCTGGACACCGTTCAGGGTGATGGAGAAGAAATTCAAAGCGAAGTGGCCCCCGCCGGATCTGAGCGACGTCTTGGACTTGTCTGTAGCGTATGATGATACGGACATGGACAAGGAGGGCACAGGATCAAAACGTTCATGGGGTGGCCAAGCGAATGCTGTTGAATGGAGAGAGATCGGATTGGATGTGGAGGAGTGTGTGGAAGACAAGAGAGGGAAACGGAGGGCGTACGTCTTCCCAAGCGTACCTGGTGCGAAGCTAGTCTCGTACCCATTGGTATATGTACGTACTCATTCGAATCGCAATATACGATTTTTCTCCCCCTTTCGCAAACCGAATCATGCAATGAAAAGGCCTAGTATATCTGCCCGCCTTCATACCGCCTTCGGAGCAACGCACTCTCGTATACTGGAGTCTGAAGGAGCATGCTAAGCCGCCTAACGAGACAAATCTCGACGCGCACTATGTTCTACCTCCTCAAGGCCTGTGGAGTGCATTTCTCGAGGCGCGCGCCGCAAACGACTTAGCCAGCGAGAGCGTCCTACCAAAGCCTTCAGCCCCCTCCGGCCCTTCGTCTGACTCAGGCCCTCGAGCCCTCATAACAAACCCACCTGCCTCGCCAGACACACTCCCGCAACTCCTCTCCCTCCCTACACCACCGCCGACACCCTCTCCGCATGCGAAACCTGCCTCCCCGGCGTACCTCATCCCGAAGCTGCGGTGGGCAAATATTGGCTGGCATTACCATTGGGGGAACAAACAATATGATTTCAGCCGAGGCGCGGGTGGTGGTGTCGCGGACGTGTATCGACGAGTGTGCATGAGGGCGGTGCGAGGCGTGCGATGGGACGAAGTGTACCATGGTCTGGACAGCGAGGAGACGGGATGGAGAACGTGGAAAGAGGAGTATGGTACGCAAGCACGGAATATGTTTCGCCCGAGAAATGTTCACTCCGTCATAGAGCCTGATGCAGGGATAGTGAACTTTTATCAAACAAAAGTACGCGCACGTGGAATCCCTCTTGTTGTGCTGCTCACCCAGCTTCCTAGGACACGCTTATGGCGCACGTTGACCGTTCGGAGCTCTGTGCAACTTCTCCATTAGTCTCTATCTCGTGCGTCAATTCCGTGTCCGCGTCGTAGCAACACGCTGAAGATTGACACAGACTGGGCTGCGCCGCGGTATTCCTCGTCGGCGGTCCGACGCGGGACACCAAGCCCATGCCCGTACTTGTACGCTCTGGCGACGTGCTCATCATGTCCGGGCCATGTCGTCGTGCCTACCACGGTAAGTACGCTCTACACATAAAGCATGCCTAGTTTCACACTGCGGTTAGGTGTCCCGCGAATATTCGAAGGTACTTGTCCGACGTACCTCGCGGATCCTTCAGCGTATACGCTAGGCCGAGATGGAGCAGAAGACTGGCAACCATACGCAGAATACCTGCACGGTGCGCGAATAAATGTGAATGTTAGACAGGTCTTTCCGAGGGGTTTTGATCCAGCACTGCAAGAAAGGCTGGAAAAGCTCTACATCAGCGATTGAGCGCGACCGTGACGGACATAGAGCTATGGGACGTCTGAGGGACAGCGGAATGTAATTCGCCTATGCCTGATGATTTGCCAGAATACATGCAGCGCTTCCTAGCTGTCGACGAACGTCGTGGTAATCTACGTCGTGAGCTATGCCGCGCCGAAAAATCAATATGAATTTGCAGCAGGCTATGGCGGGATACTCACTATCCTCTACTTCGCCCCATGTCTTAATCTGGCTGTTGACCTCAACGTGTGCCAACTGCGCAGCATAGTCAACTGAAATATGCTTTTTGACGAGTGCGAGTGCAATAAGGAAGGACTTCGACGTATACGTCGCCCTTTCCATTGCTGTACACAGAAGTTTACTCCTCCTCACAGTAGGACACATGAATTGCAGGACATACCAGCTATTTCCCACTCGTTCATATCCTTCAAGACTTCGCGGAACGTGCTCAATGTCGTTTTGGGGTGAGGTTTCAGTGAGAAGCCAGTTGTGACATTGATCTTCACGTCGTAGGTATCGCGCGCCCATGCGAGGAGTGGTTCCCAGTACATCTCTTGCTGCTTCACCAACGACGGAGGATCTTCCGCGTGGAAGCTGCAGCATAGGCGTAAGTAGAACATCGACACATGTAGAGTCAAGCGCACCAGACAGTGTCAGTCTCCAGGTATCTGAGTAGCTGTTCGTGCACCTCCAAACGCGTCTCATTGCTCGAGTTTTGGAATGCGTCGATCGCTCGTGAGACGAGACTGGTCTATAGAACAGCGTTCAGCACCGTTGTGGCAGTTTCTGCAGTCGGACACATACCATGGGCAACGAATGCTGCTTCAGCTGCGTCTCCTGGTTGTCCCACTCCGCCGCAACGAGCGTCGCAGTGAGGGCCTTTTCCCGCGGGACGAGGAGCGGGTTGCCGGACGGGGTCTTGAGTGCACGTTTATCGAGCATGACGGCGAGGTGCTCTCCACCATGCTCGTTGACCTGCGTTTCGATTCCGACGGTCTTCCAGAACCGCTTCAGCGTCGCCTGTGCACCTGTACAGATACCTGTGAACTCTCGGGAGGGCCGGGCGGGTTTCCGAATGACGCACGGTTCGTGGCAGTCGCGGTGGGCTCGCCGCTCGCGACGGTGGCCTGGGTCCGTCGGAGTACATGTCTACTTGCACATAGTGATGGAGTTGGGCGCACGGAGGCTAGTGAGAGGAGGCGGATGGCCGTCATGAGCAAGAGAGGCAGCGGTTAGTCGCACAAATGGGCATTGTTGATGAGTCAGTAAAGCGATAACAAGCTTGTCTATCGGTGTGACGGCGCTTATGATGTACGCTATAAATTATTTCTGACTTTTGCTATCAGGTTAGGCAGCCGCTCAGCTGGTAATTATGACCAGAGCAAATATTGCGACTACCGAAATTCTCTAATTCGGTTCAATCGACCTCAAACCGCTATCAAGCAGACTAGAAACGAGTCTGCTATGAGGTCAGCCTGCGTCTGTTGGCCTTTCTCTCTTGCGACGCTTGGAAGCAGCTTGATCACTCCGTCCGCCGAAGATTCTAAGCAAGTCGTTTGCCTGAAAGCAACGCGATCCTATTATACACTAATAAAACACAATTCCCTCAACTTCTTTCTCGCCGGAGGCTGCCAAACTTTAGAGACTCTAGGCAACCAATTTACTGCTTGCCCCAGACGGCCTCCTTGCCAGCCTGCTTCGCAGCCTCGTCTCCCACGGCATGCCCGTATGCCATACGCGCAGCACCAGCAGCCACACCCGCCGCGCTCATCGCCGCGCTACCCGCTGTCGAGGCCGCGGTGCTCGCGACCGTCGAGCCGACGCCCGCATCCGTGGGCCGGGCGTTCGCCCAGCCATCGTCTGCCGACCGGAGGTGAGCTACCACCGCCGCGAGCGCAGCTCCCTGCACGCACCGTTGTTCGAGTTCTCGTTCAGCGGGTCGATGTTCGTCGACTCGATGATCCCGGGGCGGCCCTCGACGACACCCGCAGTGTCCCTGAAGTTCCGCTGCGCCTCGAGGTGCCCTGTGAAGTTGCTGCCGACACCTGCGCCGAAAGAGTCGGTGGTGGGGTCCGTCACCTATGGCCATCATGGTCAGTATTGTACACCCACCGTGTAGCCGGGATAGAGACCGCTCACGAAGTTGGATTGCATGGGGTCGCTGTTGACTGAGGACTCTGTCGGGTTCGCAACGCCAGGGTACACATCGACACCCCGGGCGCCGATGAGGGTGTTATCCTTGTCGTTCATAGCCATTTTGTGAGAGATGTGAGGATGCTTGAGCAAATCGAGTTCTCGTGGAGGTACCGGTAAGGGAGAAAGTTGTGAGCTGGAGTGATGTACAAGCTTGAATATATATATGGGTGGGCCGTGGTGATGCAATGAGGGGGGAGTGTGAGCTATCAGATGAGTGGCATTGCTAAGTGGTGCCGAGGATGCGGAGAATGGCGCCTGGCTGGGGAGGTGTGGGACCTTGTGAATCCAGCGCACTACGTTGACGTCAGCAGAGATGAATATTACGGGCACATGCGGACTGGCAGTTGGTACCACGGGAGGTTGATATGTGTACGTACTTTATGCCGATTCGCTACCCTCGCCAGATGCAGCACCATCTGTGTACTGAGCGATCTCTCCGTCCGTACCTCCTGCGTCTCCGTGGGAAAAGCGGATGGTGGAGCTGAGGGCTATGGACTCTAACTGCGATGACGGCGTTGCCTGTCCAGCTCGGCGCAAGCTCATGATGAACCGACTCGCGAGCATTAGCGGCTAGGAAAAAGGCGGGTCGATAGATTTAGTAAGGGCACGGAAGCGAACAACATAGACAATCATACGACGAGCTGAGTGATCTGCGTGATTTGGTTGATAAACGGCTGTTGTTCGCGTAAGGTACAATACTTGACACTGTCTCAAGATTGGAAGTATACTTACCAGATTAGCAATACCGCCTGCCGCCCCGAGGATTATGACGACCAATCCGGCACTATCAAACGTCGGTATCAGGAGGTATGGCTCGATGGTTATATGTGCCTCGACGTACACAAAGTACAAGCTGCCTAGATGCGATATAAATCAATGTCGCCAGTGTCTATTTGGTTAGGCATATCCCTGACTCACCGTTACGCGCAAAACAAGCTGCAAGCGATGGGAAACTACCGAGGGCCAAGTTCCTGGTTAAGCGGATTTGACGGTATGTCTTTCTCCAAGTGAGGAACAATACAAATAGCTCCGACAAGCCTATGCAGATATAGTAGACATAAATGTCTAGAATGATTTGTGGGACTCAGTGAGAGTTTGCCGGGAATTTCGGTGGCATATGACGCACATCTGCGAAGTACAGTCATATAAGCCGAATTGACTGGAGTGCAAAGGTCGCCCTATGACTTACGCATTATATGCCGCTAGCGTGATACTCACTGAAATAACGCAGATATTGTATGGCGGAGGCGCGAAGCTTGAAGTAGAGCGGGCCGAGATTATCTGGATGCGATAGCCACTGTCAAAAACATTTATCATATATAAGATTAATGCGATATGTCGCTTACTAGATCGAAGACGAAGGGAGTCCAACCTCCATACACAAACACTAATCCCGCGACGAGGATACTATGATTGGAGAGCGCATATACACGCAAGGCGCAGAACCCTTTGGAAGGAGTGAGATTTCTGATACGGTATAGTATGATCGACGTACCGACTATCTCGAGTGTAAGGGTGGCCGAAATAATACCCAGGACGATTACGTATGCTTCGCAGCTGTGAATAAGGATTTTTAGATTTCCGGCAATATTAAATACTCTTGGAGAGTGATGCATACCTCTGTTGAACGAGGTTCAATCCATCAGTTCAAGTTCGACATTATGGCTAAGGACAAGGCACTTGCTCACCTCGCCGCCGGCCAGTAAAAGCGAGGCCTGAAGTATCGCATCCAAAAGTGTGGTGTAACGGATAGCCAAGAGGAACACAGAAGTCCAATTAAGCTTTCTCTTCCATACCGTATTCATTTCTTGTTCAAAGGTAATCACATATTCATAAACAGCCAATGCTAAGACGAGCACCATGTTATATTGGGTATCAACGGTGGTTTCGATTGGATTACGTACCAATTGCCGCTATACACGTATATTTCTGCCAGAGCCTGAGCCAATGAATATAAATAATGTTCCGCTACCTTACAATAGGACGCTCACACAGCTTCGTCAAGCGATGCGATTGAAGTGACCTCTCCATCGTTTCCTGACATATCGTTGGCTGCGGGGGGAGATGGTTGTCTGAGGAGGGGTCCACGCGCGGACCGAGATCAAGCTGCACCCGCAACAGTATATAAACTGTTGCTCACAGCCTTGAAGCTTGAAGCCTCGTGTGCCGCAGCTTACTTTACTTACGTCAAACGGAGCTGGTATGGGCATCATATCGACCTCCGCTCGAGCGGTGGAGAGTCAAGTGTAGGCGCCTTCGTCACGGTCTGGCGATTCCGGAGCGCTCGAACTTCAAGCAGCCTTTCGTACAAATCATCTGCTTGGGATGCAGAAGAACACTTGCTCCGAGGCAGGATCGAGGGAGATGTTGAGGTGCGTGTTGACCTATCTGCGCACCCAACAACTGCGCTGGTCGTGACGCGTGACAGGCTGCTCATCATTGCCGCGTAGACCCCGAGGACCGGAGCATCAACTCCAACGAAAATTATGGCAATGCCACCGACGTCAAATACTTCGCCATCAAGACCCGTACCAGCCTGAGCTGTGGTTTCTTGCTGACAAAAACAAAGAGTGGATTCACCTGTAAGCCCCATTTACCACGATGTCTCCTCCTGATACTTATGGATGAATGTATGGGGCTCCTGAACGCACTTTCTACAGTTGAATGAGTGGTGCCCGATGCTGCCCGATTATTCGCTTTATTCGATTTGATGATTTATCTACAAAACTTCTGTAAACATAAGTAAGCAGTTGGACTGTTGGAGCTAAGGCTCCAACTATTTAGTTTATTTACTGTTTATAAACAGTAATAACTGTTTACGTGTGTGAGGGCGGACAGGTATGCAGGCAGGGGGTGGGCGAGTGGGCAGGCGAGCAGGCGAGCAAGTCGGCCCCGTACATGGACATGGGCGT
>KN840487.1:64152-129999 GCA_000832265.1 Phlebiopsis gigantea 11061_1 CR5-6
ATACTAATATGATGTTGCAAACATAAAATCGGCAAAAATCAATGCCAGAACCGTGGATTGAACACGGGACCTCCAGAAGACGCTCAAGAAACTTCAGTCTGTTGCTCTCCCAGCTGAGCTATTCCGGCTGACACATTTTACTCCTTCCCTTACATCATTATAGACTAACGTTTGTCTGCAGTCGCTCGCTGTTCCGGATCGCTCCCACTGGACTCTCACACCTGCTGTGATCTGCTCCCGTAGCGACTGTAACAGTCGAGTCAATGCATGAGCCGCCTGACGTGGCCTTGCATTGCCGACAGGCGTCATCAGCCGTGGCCGCAGCGTGACGTACGCTCTGATATCCGCGTATCGATATAAGTAAGTGCACAGTCCATAGACCGTGACGGGGAGTCCCATCCCCAAGCACGCATACCGGCTATGCTTTTAGACTTGTCTCTCTACCAAGCTTGCCTCGGGGTCGCGTCAGCGTCGTTCGTGTATGGTGCCACTCGTGGAGTATACAATTTGTACTTCCATCCGCTCGCCAAGTTTCCTGGCCCGAAATGGGCTGCGGTGACCGGGTGGTGGAAGACCTATGTAGAGGTCTACAAAGGAGAGAGCATCATCGACAAGCTGTTTGAGCTGCACAAGATATATGGTAGTGTTTGACCACTGTGCATATTTTAATTGACTAACCGTATTGCTAGGGCCCATCGTCAGAATTACACCTAACGAAGTGCGTTTCGCTTCATTCGCTGTGATTTTATGGTTATCTGACGTGTCCTTTGCGCAGCTTCATTTTTCTAACCCGTCGGTCTATCATGAAATCTACAACCAGCGCTCGAGATGGAACAAGGACCCAAACATCTACCAGGTATTCGGAGAGGACATATCGACGGTCAGCACGCTGGACTACCGAGACGCCAAACGGCGCAAAGAGCTCATCGCGCCGCACTTTTCTCGCAAGAGTGTGCTGCAGCTGCAGTACGTCGTTCAGGACGGGGTGTGTCTCTACCCTCCAAGTTGGGAATCCTTCTCTGCGCCTATCGAACTCACGTTGTTGTGTGTAGTTGAATGAGCTCTGCGCCGTTATACGAGCGCGTTGTGAAGCGGGCAAGCAGACGGACATATGGCGGGCCTTCCGTTGCGTCTCGATGGACAACATTACGTCGTATTGCTTCGGCTACTGTATCGACGCGGTGCATGCCACTGACTTCAAGGAGCCCGCCACGGAAGAGCTACACGAAGGCCTTCGCGTGTTCCATGTTTTCAAACATTTTTCATTCCTCAAGCACATTATCGTTGTGCTCTCGAGGCTGATATTCAAGTACAAAATCGCCGAGCTTGATCGTCCAGGGTACGGACGGGTGCATTTTGTAAGAAATGCTACCTCTATTGCGGCGATATGGCCTCACATGGACACAGAAAAACATCAGGCAGATCAAGGGCATCATCGAAAACCCCACCATCCTGGCCGACGCCCCACACCAGCTCGTTTACCACACCCTCCTCGACCCGAACGCGTCCCTCAAGCTCTCCAGGCCGTCTCTGCACGACGAAGCCGGGATGCTCGTCGTCGCCGGCGTGGACACCGTCAGCAACTCGTCGACCGTCGCCACGATATGGACCGCGACGCAGGGCGACCCGGACCGCCTGCGCGCGGAGCTGCGCGCGGTGTGGCCGCGCATCGACGCGCCGCCGAGTCTCGAGGTCCTCGAGGACTTGCCCTACCTGGTGCGTGCGCCCGTCGTGTAGGCCGTGCGCCGGTCCTGACGCGCGTGCAGAGAGCGGTGTGCAAGGAAGCCCTGCGGCTCAGCCACGGCGTGTACACCCCTATGCTGCGCATCGTGCCACCCGAGGGCGCAACGCTTGGCGGACAGTTTGTCCCAGGCGGGGTGAGTTCCATTGTTCCCTGTGAAACGGCACCGTGTTGAACTGCTCGGCGGCAGACTTCGGTGGGCATCAGCAATTTATTCGTGCATCTGAACCCGGAGATTTTTCCCGAGCCGCACAAGTTTTGCCCTGAGCGGTGGCTTGCCCCCGGCGCGGAGTCGCTGGATACGTGGCTCGTCGCGTTTTCCAGAGGTCCGCGGAGCTGTCTCGGTATCAAGTGCGTCTTCCCATGCTCTACTTGGTACACTCGTGCCTATATCTGATGCACGCGCAGCCTGGGGTGGTGCGAGCTGCTCATGAACACCGCTAACATCTTCCGCTGCTTCACCGTTGAGCTGGGCGATTGCTGGCCGCTGTTCGTCGGCGGAGAGAACGGGTCCGTATGGTTGTTCTGTCGCGCATGCCCCGTCGCTCAACCGTTTCTGGTAGCCCTATAAGCCCGTACGAGCTCTTCCATGATGACTGCTATCTGCCGTACTACCACGGCCCCGACCTGCTGTTCAAGTTCACGCCTATCGACTCGTGAAGCACACGACGGTGGACAAAATACCATACTCCGCCCTCATCCACTGATGACAGCCCGCAGTACTAATTTATTCAAACAAACCCCACTCTCAAAGCAGAGGATAAGACATCTTGCTGTGATTCCCACGTTTCAACTTCACTACCCAAATATATAAGTTGAAGCTGACATCTGCTCATAATCTATGATACTCCATACCCAGTCCGAGTCAACGGTATGTGCCAAGCCGCGCTCCGTACTACATCGGGGCGCTGCGAGCGTGGGCCGGGTGGTTAATCGATAACGAGTCGGGTGGGCGGTGCTGAGCAGCATGCACTTGCACCAACGGATTTATTGAAGCGACATCAGGAGGCTGTGGTGTCCCAAGAATGCGCGTCCGAGTGTAGTAGTTTAGCGTACTAGCACGAGATAGGAGACGCCGATGTTACTGAGAAGGCACGAGCTCTAGGAACGTTCCCTGTGACGATGCTTGGGAGTCGACGACAGGAGGGCCGAAACCAAGCCGAGTCGAACCCAAGTCAAACCGCAATCTCAGTGCGAGCAGGATTCGGACCGGAATGGAGAGCTGCAGGGACGCCCATCAGTGTTTCGCCCAAACGAAGGTCAGAATAGGCGTCAAGGACTCAAATCACGGGCGGCTATCCTTATTTTTGGGAGCTATTTCCCCTAGGATTAGAAATGGAGGCGATTGAGCACGCTTCCCTCCTATAACAGGCTGTAGACAAGGTTGCTACGCGGGCTTACGTCAGTCTCAAGTCGAACATGAGCCAAACAACACGTCAACAATGCCCGAATATTGGCGGCGGTGGCGACGACGGCCTCGTCTCCACCATCACCGACGACGACCAGCGACACACGCCGACGCCCGCCCAGCGAGTGACACCTAGCGCAGCATTTCTGCAGCAATTCGCGACAAAGTCTCGGGTAGCGAGCACGAGAGACATTGCCGGTGGACCCACAGACGTCCACAGTCAACCTCCGCTGTTTGCTCTCAGTTACACCGTGAGAGTTGCCTGGCCTTGCCCTCGCAGCTGCTGTCCGACACTGACCACGACGATCCCCAGGCGCGGCCTCCTCCGTCATTCTCTCCTTCGCCTCTGCTGTTGCTTTCAACACGCTTCACTTTCACCGCTTTCGCACAGGTCAGTCCGTATTCTCTGCTTCAGGGCCCATGCGTTCCTCCCCTCGCCCCTCTCTATCGGTCGAACAATAGTATGCACGGCCAACCACCCCTCCCACCCCACCCCTGGTCACACCTATGCCTTTCTCATCATGCGGCCGTTCCGAGATCCTTTCCACATCGGGACCGTTTCCCTTATTTATTCTCGCCGCTAATGCTCCCGTTTATGCAAACTTTCAGCACCGGTACATCCGTATTCTCGAACCAAGTTGCGCACGAACAATTCCTTGCGATCCTCGTTATCCTTTCCAACATTGTCGCCGCTCAGATCAGGGAACCTGGTTCGTGTTTCGCCGCTTGCGTCGAGTCCGTCGTGAGTCCGTTCTAACACACTGCTCCGCCCATCCTTTCCTTTTGCGACCTGCACGTCGGCCACACACATTTCATCATATCAATGCATGTCTACGCATACGTCCATGTTCGTCGTACAACTCCCGCTGTATAGCCAAAATCATAAGTAAGTCCCTTGTTTTCAACCCACAGGCCCACGTGCCACCATTCCTATATCGATCGAACAATGGCCACCCGTTCCTTGGCCATCACACGGGCAGCCGAAGTCTATTGCACATCCGGCCCATGCTCTGACTCCGCTCGATTATTCTCGCCGCTAACGCCCTTGCTTTTTCGTATTCAGCGCCGGCATATCCGCATTCTCCAAACTCAGTTCCGAACAAACAACTCCCAACGATTGTTGCTATTATCGTGATCGTTCAAATTAGGCAATCCGGTTCGTATTTCACTAGCGCCTCTTCTGGCCATGTCCCTCTTGAACCTGTTCTAACACGTCGTTCCCCCCCTGTGCCCCCCTTACGACCCGCACGCCGGCCATACACATTCTACTGTATCCATACATCTCTACGTTCACGCCCACGCACTGTTGTACGACTACCACTGTATCACCCACCATGGCCCCCGCTAGACAGACCAAACGACCACGCGCAAATACTTTCTCTCGCGCCCTCCTGCCCGGCCTCGTACGTAAAAAGTTCAAACTTCACCGACACAGCACAGGGTCAATCCCTGACGAAGCCATGTCTCTGTTTTCGCGTGCGATCCCTGCGTTGCGCCTCTCTGCGCACCCGACGCGTGAAGACGAAATTAACGCGTTCCTTTCGTCCGATGTCCACGCCACGCTCGACCTCGAGGAGTCTTTCGCCAGCAGCATGTCCCTGAACAGCCCTTCGCGCGCCCGCCACAATATTGGCCTGCCCGACACCCCCGACACCGATCGCCGCGGCGAGGTGCCGATGGACATCTCCCCCGCTCCCCCACGCGTCTTCCACGCTCCCCCTCCCCAGCAGCCGCAATCGCATCAACTGAACACATACTCGCGACGCAACGACCGCGAGACGAACCACACCTTGCAGCTGCCGCTGCCGACTGCGCCGCTCAACATCACGAAAGGCCGCCCCCGGTCCAACACTGGCTCAAACGCTAGGCTGTTCGGTACGGACGTCAGCAACGCACGTGAGGATGGCAAGACGTCTCAAGAGCGGGACGCAGAGAAGGACGTGGGCACCGCTGGGCGCAAGCTGCAGCGGGCCGCCCTGCCGTTTGAGTGGATGACGTCAGGCCGAGAGAACGAGACATCTGAGCAGGTAAGTGTCCTCCTTCTATTGAACCTTGTTTAATTACACCATCGTCCCCTCCCTCTTCGTCGATGTTGCTCACATTCTGGGCGTTGTTCTGCGTGTCGTGTCTGTTGCTGCACACGATGAACCCTGCTGACACGCGCCATGTCGCCAGCACGCGGATGCGCCCTCCTCACCCGACGCGATGGACGTCGACATGACGTTCAGCTCGCAGACCTCGTCCTCCCCCGAGTCCCCTGCTCCCATTTCCGCCGCACCGACTATCACCCAGTTTAATCACGCCCAACTGAACATTGAGTCCATCTCCGGCGGACGTTCCACCGCCCAGTTCGAGAACTACTTCTACCGCTCATCGTCACCGATCGGTGCGCCCGACTTCCATGACGACGCGTCGGCATCGATGTCCACGTTCGAATCCGAGGCTCCTGCACCGAAGAAGAGGCGCTCTGTGTCGCCCGATTTGTCCCAACGGCGCCGCAGCCGCACACTCCAACTGCTCGACGAGAGCACCGACCTCGAGTCGTCGCCCGCGGCCGCAATCGAGTCGCCCTCGGTACACAAGCTCGAGCGTCTCAACTCGAAGCCTGCGTTGCGCGCCCTGCCTCTCCCTGCGCCCGCCGCAAACATCAACACCAAGCGGCTTCGCCGTCCCGTCCTTAGCACGATAGTCCCACCCGGTGGCAATGTCGACAGCATGCTACGCAGCGCGCATCCCGTGCTCGAGCGCAGCGACTCCATCTCCGCGCCCACGCTGGCCCCGACCAGGCCACTGGCGATACAGCCGCGCGGGGCGCACATCTTGCCGCCAGCGCGACGTGCGTTCAGCGCGATGATCCCCTCGAGCGTAGACCCCATGGCATCGTTTGCCAGCTCCGCGGACGCGTCCTGCGACGACAGCGTGCCCGACCTGAGCTCACCAGCGGCGGCATACGCGCAGCGCCAGCAAGTCAAGACCATCCGGCGCCGCGACGGCACGGACGACTTCCGCAGCGTGACGGGCGCGACAGCTCTACTACAGCGCGACAGCGAGATGCTGCCGCGCCGCGGTGCCCAGAAACCCGCGTCCCCTGTCTCGGCAGCCGCGGGTATGGAGCGCGACACGCCGCGGAGCAAGTACCTCTCTGGCAGTGGCGGCAAGCTCGGCGGTTTTGGCGACAACGAGGCGAGCGGGAAGGCCCTGCCCTGCCACCGCGTGCCTGAGGACGGCCTGATGAGGATCACGTGGAATACGGTCAGTTGTATCAAGGTTTCAGTCGCGGTATGGTGCTGATTGGGACGCGTGGTGCTAGCTCGACCAGCTGCTTGATGGCAAGTACGATGAGCAGATCAAGGACTATCTCGTCATCGACTGCCGCTTCGCGTACGAGTACAATGGCGGCCACATCCCAGGCGCGATCAACCTAAACACGCCCGAGGACGTCGAGGAGTTTTTCTTAGGCGAGAGCTCTGTGAAGCCCCCGCCATCCATGAGCGGCGACGGCGGGAGGAACACGATCCTCATCTTCCATTGCGAGTTCAGCCAAAAGCGCGCTCCGACCTAGTAAGTAACCAAATACAGAGCCCATGCACACGTACTGATTCTCTTCTAGCGCGAAACATCTGCGCTCTAGAGACCGCATAGTCAACAGCGAGCAGTACCCGCGTATCTACTACCCGGAAGTGTACATTCTCGAGGGCGGCTACTGCCAGTACTTCAAGCAGTCTGGCGCGCGCTGCCAGCCCCCAGCATACGTGAGCATGGACGACCCCAAGCACGCGGGTAGCCGGCGCGAGGACATGGACCAGTTTCGCAAGGCGAAGTTCGGGCGCACCAAGTCGTGCGGCTTCGGCGAAGGCCGGAGCGCACTGCTCGGTGCAGCGCCCGCTGCGGTCGCACCGAAGCGCAACAGCGCCCCGACCGGTGCCGGCGGGGCGGCGACGACGCTGTTCGCGGTGGGCAACGCCGCGCGAACACGCCGCACCCAGGGCATGCTGCAGACGCTCGAGGAGGACGCGGGCGGCGCGGTCGCGACGGACTGCGAGGACGACGACACTGATATCGGCGACAGCCCGTGTCCGCCGCCGACGCGTGGAATTTCGTTCAAGGGCGCGAAGATGCCCCGCATGCCCATGGCGCGCGCGGAGACGTACGGTCCTTCCCGGTTTGCGCACTAAGGGTTCTACGAGCCCCAATTCAACGTTTCCCTTTTCACTTGACTAGACTCGTTTTCCCCATTGTCTTGCCTTCCTCAATGTCCTTCAAGACTAACGCACCGTTTCGGCGACGCCGATTTCTCTTCAACAGTTACGCCTTCACCGACGTCGCCACTTCTTGCCTGGCACACAATTTCACAAGCACCCCTCTCGGACGATCAGCAAGATTGAAGAGCGCCCCCTACCTCGACCACCCGCGCGTCGCCCCCGCCAACTACATCCGTCTCAAGGACTTACACCACAGCCCCAGTTCATTCCAAGCATGTCACGACAACCCCCAGCACCAAGCTGTGGGGCGAGTTTACGTCTACGCCTACAAGATCGCGTCTGCCCCACCAAGAACCCCTCTAGACGACAAATGAACAACATACCTCAAGCCCGCCAAACTATCCATCGTACACTCTTTCAAGTGCGCATGGAGAGCTCTCCCACCGCATCCGCATCCGAACAATCACATTCAAATGCTCCGCCTGGACCATCCCATACGAATCTCATCTCATCTCCATCCAGACTCTTTCTTCATCTACTCGGTTACATCTTGTTTGTCTGTTTTCAATTTCCTGTTTTCCTGTTTTCTCTCTTGTTTTCCGCCAGGCTTTGGTATATTAATTCTCATAACAGCCCAAAAATTTATTTTATTCTATATCTTTGTCGCGCGGCCCTTGCAGGGCCTGTCTTTTTGGTTCCCTCATGTTGTTTGACTCCCCGTCGAGCGGACATCCCTCATACTATGGCATTCTCACACCCAACAATTCATATACAGTTCCACATCCAACGCACACACATTCGCATCTGACTGGTCTTTCTTTTCGTCTTCTTCGTTGTCCGTTATACCTGTTAGTATTCGCCCCGCGGCGGGACGATGTCGCGGGTAAGTTATCCGGCGCGGTGCGGCGGCTGTCTGGTAGTGGTCATGTCAGTTTTGCGTGTCTATGTGAAGTCAAATGCTACATGCGTATTTATGGGAACCTTGGGAGGGTTATGGACTTCGTCGGAGGTGTGAGGGATGGCGACTGTGTGATGGTGCTGCGTGAAAAGCACAGAGTCGTGGCCGCGACGGTGTTGCCACGGCCGACATAGTCCTCATTACCACATATTGCCTTAGTATCGTGGATTCATCGAGGATCGTCTACAAACAATGGAGTAGGTAAACGACTATTATTGAGATGGGTAGTGAGAATATGCATGTGGTAGAAAACTGTGTAAAAAGGAAGTAGCCTTTCCGACTACACCTCGAAAAATCGTCTTGCAGGGAAGAACTGTTCCCGCGCCGCTTGACTGACGATGTGTACCGCAAACTCGCCCGCATCTATCATTTGCCAGCCGTCGCTCACCTCTCTCTTGCGCTTGATCGGCAGAGGTAGAGGTGGTTGGGCGGAGAGCAGCTATGAACGGATGCAAGTGATGAACGAAGGTTCAGTTGTCCAAGGATTCATGCAACGCACGCTTTTCCGCACTATCCTTGCCACAGACTCGATGGCACCCCGATTCTCTGAGCCTTCCTTGACCTGCGCGACGACTATCCACCGCCATGGGCTCATCCCAATGTCCCCGAATCCTTCACCTCCATTGGTCTTTCCACGCTTCCTCTTTCCGCGAGGTGCCGCCTCGGCCAGCGGTGGGCCAATATCTGTCGGTACAGGATCACGGACGATGGTGTATTCGTGTTCCAGATGCGGCGAAGTGAGGAGCTGTGCGTGTAGGTGCGCGATGGGATGCGTGCTTGGAAGATCCGAAGGAAGTGGTCGCAGGTTAGCAGGAGTAGGAACTGTCGGGGTTGGGTGGTGCGAGGGGCCTGCTTTCTGTAGCTCTGAAGGATCGACAAACCACGGGACTGGTCGTGGCTGCTCTGACGAGCTTGCAGTCGAAAGACCACGGATGTGGGTCGCCCGCGAAGACTCTCTTGCAGCGACGGCGCGAGCGCTGCGCAGACCTATACGAAGAGCCTGCATGGTGTCTCCTTAGAAATGATACTTAGTAGCTTGCACAGGGCCACGGACATGTGTCGAGCTGCTCACCTCGGTGTTGGACGAAAGAAAGCGCGAGCGCACCCCAGCATGTCTCGGCACGTGGCGCCGCCGCCTGCCGAGCCATCATGATCGTACATGGCGCGCTTGTTTCCCTTCAAATCACAAGCTCGACACTTGGCACCGCGAACGCAGCTGTTCGTCTTTCCTTCGTCTCTCCCTCCCTCACCGTGGGGCACCTCCCAATAGTCTGCTGTACGATAGAAAGACGTCGGGGAAGATAATGGCAGGGCTACGGATGAGCGTCGTGGTCAGTGCGACTGCATTCTTGCTAGGTACGCCACGCCCTCGCACAAATGAACTTTTGACGTCCATGCCAGCACACCACTGACACTCGCCTCCAAATTTACTCCATTCGTACAGGACTACTTTTCACGCACTGGATTGCAGACTCGTTAACCTTGTGGAAGTCGCCGGATGCGCAAAGTGATGCACGGCTCTGGACAGCAGCGTCCTACTACTCGATTCTCTCCCGCATGTCACCAACGCTCGCGTATATCTACTTGCTCGTTGCAGTTGCCGGCGGCGCCACACTGCTATGGAGCTTGGGTGACCTCCGCGCGGGGAACCTGATGTTTGATGGAGGCAGCGTCTGTAAGCTTTTATTCCAGCTATTGCTGTACAAGGTCTCACGACATGTCACAGTGCTGTACTCCTCCGCCGTCGTCATGTATCTATACTCGGTACTTCCTAGTACGTGCATCCTCAATCTGTCTAAACTAACGGTTCTCATTAACAACGTTTCGCGGCCACAGACCTTTTGACGAACTTCAAGTCTCTTCCTCTCCCCTTCCCCAACCAGGGAGCCCCCATGGCTTCGACCCTCGCTGCGGAATCAAATAAAGCCGCAGCATTGACCACGCTTCCCCCTTTCCCGCAATCCCTTCGTGGACCGACACTCGAGCTCGCGTCCTCGCATTTGATCTGCAGTGTAGCCCTCACGGGCGTGGTGCTCCTCCAAGCCGGCAGGTGGTGGGCGGAGCAGCAAGACGATGATGACGAAGAGGATGAAGAGGATGCCGAACCACTAGACAAGCAAGAACCGAAGGAGGAATCAAAAAAGATATCATGATGACACCCGTGAGGTGTCGATGGACAATTGGGAACACTCAGGCTTTGCTCGCGCTGTGTTATTTAATCATACCCACGCTTCGCTCTCTCTTCACCAAAAGTCATCTGACATCTGATTATACCTCTACAACATGTTCTCGTCTCCGTCTGCATGACGCACACCGTGATTTTGGACCTCTGACGCAAGTAAAGTAAGCTTTCCCCAGTGAGCGGTGCCAGCCTTGCTCATCGACAGGACCCCGTGCACCGGCGACCGCTGATACAGCGAGCTCGATCTAGCCACTTGAGCTCGATATTGGTTCTAGGCGTGTGAAAGTATCGTGGTGTGTATTTAATTTGCTCTACGCTATGATTATACCCTACGCTTAGTATACATCAATACTCAGACATTCGAGTCCATATACCAAGATAACCATGTGCAAGGATCAAAAGCCGTCGTCTTCAAGTTCGTCATCGCTGTCAGTCCAGAGAGTCTCTTCTGTCGCACGCGAGGCCCCTGCCTCTGCGTCATCCTGTGGTACCCGGAACTGTACAGCGGACAGTGTTTGCAGCGGCCGCGATATAGCATTGACTCGGTCAATTGCCCGTAGGTTCATGATGAGACGGCTCGCGATGAGGGCAACCTGTGATGTCCGTAAGCAAGACTGTCGCAGAGTGTCCGACATGTTATTACTACCAAGTACTGTGCAATCATCATCATCTCTGGTATGATGGGCTAGATCCGGATTATTTACTTCACAGTGCCTAGCGGAACAAATATCCTGTGCTTACCGCGCTGCTGATTTCGCTAGCGGCACCGAGGATACTTACGCTCACCATGGCACTACATAGTGACAGTGGTGTTTGGCACTGGTACTCGTTGACGAAACAAATGACGTACATGAAGTAGAGGCTTCCTACATGCAAGTCAGCACTCGAGTAAGTTGTCGCACGACAGAAGCTCGTCATCTTACCGTCACGCACTAAACATGTTGCAAGAGGAAGGCGCTCCATGCCGAGGTGTTTAGCCATCTGTATTTGACTGAGAGTCTTGCGCCATGTTACGACTATCACAAGTAGTTCCGCTGCAATAATGGAGAAGCAACACAAGTACCCGTCTAGATGAATTGAGAAAGCTGTCCTGGGTACTCAAATGGGACTCATACATCTGAGCCAGGCGTTGAGTGGGAAATATTTATGAGTTTATGAGTTCATGAGCGGAACTACGACGCTTACAGTTGATCCACAGCCAGAGAGGTATGGCCTATCAAGGTGCATGAGGCGAACGGCGACTGTAAAGCCCCGGGTGGTGTGGTGACGGACGCCAACTATCGACGATAAAAATCAGTTAGGGTCGCCACGATGGAGTGTAAATTCGCACGATGTTCGTTATTACAGGAATGAGGGCTCCCAGTACCATGACCAGCGT
Organism: Phlebiopsis gigantea 11061_1 CR5-6; assembly: GCA_000832265.1. Lineage (NCBI taxonomy): Eukaryota > Fungi > Basidiomycota > Agaricomycetes > Polyporales > Phanerochaetaceae > Phlebiopsis > Phlebiopsis gigantea. The sequence goes on from KN840487.1 coordinate 76,022, forward strand.
AGATATGTACCAGTTCCGGTCGCTCAACGCGTAAGCGCGCAGTGCAGAGAGTCCTGACAGGATGACATCAGAAAGGAGACTGTGGCGAAGATAGTCGTCATACCTGCTATCTGAACCATGACAAGGTTGTAGACCACCTCGGTGAGGACTTGGTAATGACGGTAACTGTGTATATGATGTGCCTTAGCTGTGGCAAAGATTTTCCAAGAAGAGGACGAACCTCCGAGTCTGCATGAAGTGATCAATTTAACCTCGGATGCGAGACAAGATATTATCCACATACCGTATGGAATTCGAGTAGAATTTGAGTTAACGGCCCAAGGAGCATCGTGTAGCGTGTACTAATAAGAAATGCAGAGGTGATATTCAATTTTCTCTTCCATATATGACTTATTTCATGCTTGAACGTAATTGCGTATTCGTACGTGACTAGAGCTTTGATGGACACACCCAGAACTGAGTAACAGTTACGATTTGTGGAATTATAAAGTAAACGTACCGAGACTCGCAGCAAATATAGCCTTTTGTACTCTTCTATTCCATCAAACGTTAGGCAACGGTTATATGTTCAAGTTTGGACCCACTAACGTTGTCGACACCTGATGGACGTCAATGTCGGCTGCAGGCATGACACTGCTGAGCGCCCCGGGGCCGTAGCTTCTGACTGGATTACCTAGATATATATGTACCAGCGAGCGTGGAGCCGGTCGGAGAATGTTTGAATGAGGTTCTGGCAGACATCTAAGCCGTATCTTCTCGAGGCTACCAAGAGACCTGGTTACCTCGCTACTGGCGCTGTTTGACTCCAATTTGCACAGGAGCGCAGCTTAAAGCCGCACACGGGGCTTCTACCACCGGTCGTAGGCGTCTTCCACAACAGGTGCCATGTACGAGCATGCGGTCTGGGGGATGGGGAATAGCCACGTTGCATTACTTGTAAGCCTTGGAGAACGGATGGTATCTGGATGGCATATGAGATCCGTTGGTATATCGGATCACAATATTCGACGCCGGCAACAGATCCTCAAGATCAAGACAGCTTGCGACTGTGGCTTGTTAATTCTTGTCACTTTCCTTGACGATATGGTTCACCTGGCTGGGCACATGAGAACTCTTAGCCAAAGATATAGCGGAGGGCGAGCATACCCCGGCGGAAGATAGCGTTTAAAAGGAGTGCACGCGTCTTCATCACAGCATGTATTACGGCCGGGCATCGCCTCGCCCACGAGTGGGGGATCTTCAACAGCGCCCACGCCACTTCAGTGTCGTCAAAAAAATGAGGTTGAGTCAATATGGGGAGCGCTCGAGAAAGCTCTATCACCGTTTCGCCCCGGTCAATCCTGCGGAGATTGGTAATATGGTAAGCGTTTTTCGTATGTAGTGGTGAATAATAGAAGGCTGTGCATCTGCGGATGACGTTGAGGAGGTGGTCGTTGTAGCACGGTGAGGTACGCTGGAGTGCTCACAGTTTGAGTACTAGTAGGCGACTTCCTTTTACAGCTTTGCATTTGGGCTCAGCACCTCATTTGAATTCGTATAGACATGAGAACTTGGTAGTCTCCCTAGGCAGACCTTATTGACGTTACTGATTGTAATACAAGAGAACTTTTCGGTCTGGCGAACTTGAACGTCATGGTGGTATTCGGAGCGGGAATCCTAACCCGGATTCTGCACGATAGCATGTGTAACATGCGGCCAGCAGGGTAGCAGCAGCAGTGCCATGCATTCTACACAACTATGAGATGCAATCAACACCAGTGACTAGATGGTTCGTGGCGAACTTGAACTGCGAGAGGCGCTGACATAAGCACGCGTTTGTTCACGATGGACCCCGTGCACCTAAGTCCTTCAGCAAAGTCCGCGCAAGTTCAAATAGCAGATCCGCTTAGTAAAGTTGACAGTGAGTTCAAATAGCAGATCTGCTTAGTAAAGTTGCCAGTGAATTCGGGCATGTACACCATTAGAAATCAAGGACTGGTTCACAAATTATATAGGAGCATCTCGAAAAGGTCAATAACCGTCGTGGCTAGTGTCGTGGCTCGTGCGATAAAGCAGCCCCACACGAGAGAAGTATCTGTCCTAAGTGGCATCACTATCGTGGTCGTTGCGACAGATCGACGCTGTTTCCCCCGCGCTCTGAAGGTCCTCTCCGTCATCCCCATCCACACAACTCGCACGTCTTCGGAACTAGACGGTAGGGGGGGCTTGAGAAAGATCGGTGACTGGCTCGACTCTATCAATCTCGCGGAGATTGATGATGAAGCGATTCGCAATGAGGAGTGGCTGTGCCGATATGTCAGTCAATGTGCGTAGACACATTTTGGGGGCGTAGTACCAGATACTGCGCCAATAACGTTGACTCGCCAAGGGTCATCTACAAGATAATGCGTTCATTGCACAGGCGTTGAGGTTTCAAATGGATGGAGTGCTTACCACGTTGCTGATCTGAGCGGCCAGACCCAGAAAGGATGGGCACAGAATCACGCTAGGTGAGGCGAGTTACAGTTACCGCGGTACTACACGTTCGAGAACGAGGACGCACATAAAATATAAACACCCTGCGACAAGGAGTCAGCTAAACAGTATGCAGGTGTTACAGAGTGCACCCTCACCGTTGCGCACAAGGGCAGTCGCGATGGGATAATGTGCGATACCGAGATGCCTGGCCACCCGAATTTGCTGTTTCGTCGCCGCCCATGTGATGGCTAGAACGAGCAGTTCTGATGTGATGACACAGCACGAGTAGAGGTATCTACCTGGAGGTGTATGAGCGAGCGGTCCGCGACACCGTGAAAGAAACACGTACACCTAAAAGTGAAGTGGGTAGGTCGGTCGAGACTAGCATGGCGAGAGTTTGAATACGCACGCTGAGTACATTGTTTGGGACGCGTGGCTGGAGGACGGGTTCGGCGCAATTATGCACGCGGGAAACGACTGTGAGACATGTTGCCCGACTATAATCCTGGCCACGAGCTAGCCAGTAGGACACGGAATGAGCATTCGCGGGCGGGCAGGCAGGAGAGACCGGCCCCACCGCGATTATTATTGCGGGGAAAACCCCCCCTAGTAACAACACCAGCGCAGACAGGTACCGGTTCCGATTGCTCAAGGCGTACGCGCGCAAGGCGGAAAATCCTTCGACTATAGTGAGCTTCCAATCAATTCAAGTACAAAGAACGCGCACCTGAAATCTCGAGTGAGATCATGATTCCAGCAGCCACGGACACGCTTCTATACGCCTGGCAGCTGATGGTAGTCCCCTTGGATTATTGCTTTTTTCGGCATAAATTAAGCTTACAAACCTCTGCATATGATATCAGGTTAGAGCGTCGTTAAGACCAAGAGCTGTCTACCTACATTAGTAAACTCAGATACAAGCTGCGCAAGCGGAGCCAGCAGCATAGTGTATCGTATGGCTACGAGGAACACCGAGGTAACAGTGAACTTTCTTCTCCATATCGTCCGGGCCTCTTGCTGCCAGGTGATTACGTATTCGTAGACCACCAAGGCTGCGCCGGTTGCGTAAGTGGACAAGTCGGTATGGTGTATAGCCTACTCACCGAGAGTAGCGGACAGCACGTAGTTCTGGGTTATTCTGCGTCGTTGTATAGCGTAAGTGTTACTGCACGTCGACGACGTGTACTCAGTGCTCACATAGCTGACAAAACACGTGCGTCAGGTTCTCCTCCCGACATCACTGCGAGCGAGTGAAGCGAAAATATGGGAAACGCGCCGGCCTTGAAGTACCCACATGGCTGACACTGGCCAAATAGGCCCCTGTATGTCCATTGCTAGGAGGCAAGCGGATTGTCAGGCCAACCTCGAACTGCGCCAGGACTTACGATGTACAAGTGTCAGCCCCTGACCGCCACTTGATCGTTTCGCCCCTAAAGGATGCTTCATCATTTTACGGTGGGAAGAAGCAGAGGAGTTACACTTTTGGCTATCCGTCCGCAGAATAAGCTCAGGCACTCAAGCTTGTGGGACGAATACTAAATCGCAACACGGCCGATTACGTCGGCTGTCTTGTACTCTGCGGACCAAGCGTGTGCTGTGGTCGTGACCACTTTCGCTATTTGTCCTGACTCCTCGCACACAAAAGGCATCAATATGAGTTTCTTGAGGAAGAGATTCGTATGTTAGGATGACAACCTTGATTTAGCGAGTAGTGGGTACGGACGTTGAACGTTGAACCTGGATAGTATTCGGCGGACTCCGAGTCCGAGTCGGAACTGGGGGCCGCGGTGGCATCAGTCAGTGTCCGATGGCCGCTGACAAAGACCCCGTACACCCACGACCGCGTTTGACTCGGAGATAGCTCTCATGTCCCCACGTTAAGCTTCGCACCATATGTGCTCAATACTTCATGAGACCTGTTATTTGCTTACGCCAGAAATAAATTAAATTACATCAAGCAGCTGAGGAACAAGACAGAGAGAAGCAAGACTGCCTGCGTAGCTTTAGCGCAACTGTCTCAGCAAACATGCTAGTAGTATGTGTATGACCCGCACTATCGCAATGAGGGTCTGAGACGTCTGGCGTGGATTAATTCCCAGGAAGTGGATCGTCCACGGAATCATCCTGTATTGGGAACTGTGCGGTGGGGCATGCTTGGGACAGCTGCGAAAACGGTTCAGCTCGGTCGATTGCGCGGAGGCTAGAGATGAATCGATTCGCGATGAGGGGTGGCTTGGTCATATGTGAGAAGCCGACTCGAATGATAAATTAGAAGGTGATCTCACGATCCACTGTGCGCTCGTAGCAATTTGACCAACGATAGGCTGGGAATGCATTAGCATTAGATTGTGTACTATAACGTTTTAGCACTGTTCTCACCACTCCCCCGGCACTGCCGATGAGTGCAAAGACACATATGCAGAGGATGGTGCTGCACATCGTGGTCAGTTCCGTCAATGACTCGATAACGACAGGCCATCATGACGTACATAAAGTACAGACTCCCTATAAGCAGTTGAGAAAATATAGACGCAGCAAACAGACTATGCTCGTTCTCTCACCATTGCGCATCATGCACTCTGCAAGAGAGAAGCGTGGCATGCCTAGCCTTTGGGCCGCCCGGATTTGACAAACAGTCTTACTCCACGTGATAAATAGCACCAATGCTTCTGCTCCAGCCTCGGACAGAAAATAGATGTATATATCTGCTGTGGCATTAGGCGCTTATGCAGACCAAGCAACCGAGACGTACATCTGTATTATGCTTTGTGAGATGGTAATTACATGGATCATTCGTTGCTTACAGTATCTTTGTTCCGGTTAAAGGAATTGTTGGATCGCACGGCCCGAGCTGGTTGGAATGTAGAGCATCGGAAAATATCCCTGGACTTCTTTGCGTAGCGGAGGCAGTCTAAACAAGGATCGTGAGATTGCATAGTAGCAATCGAAACGTCCGGGCTCACAACGCTCATTGCCAACGGAATCAACCCTCCAAGTACGACCACTAACGAGAATACGTACATGTTCCTATTGGTCAGGGCGTATGCACGCAGCGCAGAGAAGCCTTTGCAAGAAATGGCAGACATTAGTGAAATCATCTGAAGAATGAGAGCTCCAGAATATACGTACCAGCAGTTTGTATGTTAACAAGACTTGCAATCGCCAGAGAAACGAGTTTGTAGACCTGGCAGCTAATCTTTCTCATTAGAAACAGCTCTCACTAAAGAAGTTTACGGTCAAGAAGACAGACCTCTGGAATATAAATCGTCGTAAACCTGAATCGCTAAGGTGAGTACAATACTAGGTACTTACCTCGGAATATCTTAGATAGTTAGCTAATGGCCCAAGGACAGTAGTGTACCGGGTGAAAATGAGCAGCCAGGAGGTCGCTGTAAATTTTGTGTTTTGTATCGCTTCAAGCTCCTGCTGAAAGGTGATCGCGTATTCATAGATGTTGAGAGCTGCAGGGATTATGCGCTTCAAAGTTCAGTGGATATTCCCAAGGTAATTGAGCCCACACACCAGTCACTGCGGTAAGGAGATAGTCCTGTGTTACCCTTACTCAGAAGTTATGATCAGCGTAACCGCAGCGGACTCTGAAGGACGTACACTGTTGACAGGAAGACCACATCCAGCTCGGGTCCAGGTCCCATGACGGTTTGTTCGGAGTAGAGTGGGCTGAGGGTGGTAAAATGCCACGGAATATCAAGAATTATATAGAGTTCGAGAGACTGCGGTAGTATTCGCTGTGCGTACGCGTGTGTACATCAACTTGAGAACCTAGGCAAGCTGCACTTGTGTCAGGTCGTAGCATGTATCACATTGATTCCCACTCACTTGACGTGCTGTTAAGGCAATATCCTGCAATCGCGCATGGAGGGACGTCTTCTAGCGATTATTTTGGGTTATCCACTTGCCACAAGCAACAGCATGCGTCCGGAAGCAGGCCAGTGAGACAGTCAATATTCAAGTTTGATGCCGCCCATTTCCAAGTTCGCTAAATCATCTGCGTCAGGCTTCGGGGATGCGGATGCAGTCTCCTCTGCCGATACATTACTATGTACTACGTCAGCGACGAGGTCGATACAAGCCAGTTTGGAGAAAATTCTTTGCAGGATCAAATCGCCTTTCTCAGGCAACTGTGTGCGACCTGAGATGCTATCAGGAACATGGAGGATATCAGACGTCTCGTGCAATGGTAAATTAATTTGCACCATACCTCGATGTTGTGATGGACGAGCCAAGACTCAGCATGAGCGTCACGCTTTCGACCCCTATATGCACTGCAGTGGCAGTCACGCTTCATCCGATGAATAACGTCACCTCGGAACCTGGACATCGAGAGTGTCGGTGTCCATTCCACATCACCTATTCAACGGCCTACCCGTGTCGCTCGACGCCGATGCGCAAATGTTACCAGTACCGGTGAATAAGATGCCGTGGCCCGTAGCAGTCACGGTGGCGAGCAGATCAACAACTGCCTCCGAGACGTACTAGGCACAAATGGAGCCACCAAAATGCAGCGGACTGCGGAACAGATGTGTTTCACGATTCCGCAGTGACGTAGACTTGGCGGTAGGTAGCGCACCTACCCCGGTAATATCGCATGTAGCCTTCCTCGAATGTGCAACGTGCAAGTTCGGGAGGTAGTGTGCCGCAGAGTACGGGCGGCATAGACACTTACACTTGGAAACCATGTATGCGGAAGAACGTAGCCATTGGATCAGTGCAGCGCAGGGCCAAATACGATGTGCCATGTCACGGTGATAGACTACCATTCACAATATATCATGTATACCTATTTTATGCAACAACTTTTGCGTCGGTGACGTGGCCGAGTTGGTCTAAGGCGTTGGATTTAAGTTTATTCTTGATTCCCAATGGGCGTGAGTCCGCGCGAGTTCGAACCTCGCCGTCACCATTTCATGCCTATTTGTTTTTGCAGGTACAGTACGCTACTACCCTAGGCCCTATGTTCGCCCTAAGGCTCCAACTGTTTAGTTTATGTTTACAGTGGACCCGTAAATAAACAGTAAACAGTAGTAAACTGTTTATAAACTGTTTATAAAAAGTAAACTAAATAGTTATCAAGCTATGTGCTGTACAGAGTCAGGAATCTTAGGAGTATACTTTACCCCACCTCTACACTCCTCATGATAGCATTCCATGCTATTCCAATGGTGCTAGGTGAAGCAGCTCGACAAAGGCGCGGCTGCTCGCGGGCGCCCGCCGTATTGACCTTGGCGCCCGGAGGTGGAGGAATCGGGCGGAGGCGCACGTCGCGAGCAGCCAAGACATGCCAGAGATGACAGGCCGGGTTGCGGAGGATAAGGAATGTTAAGACAGAAGATTGGTCTACTGCGAAGCCACAAATTAGCCCTTCACCAGTATTGTAGGCGATACTGTTTAGTTTACTGTCTATAAACTGTTTACGCCGGTTTACAGGGGTGGTCGTAAATAATCATAAACGTAAACAGTTATTACTGTTTATAAACAGTAAATAAACTAAATAGTTGGAGCCTTAGTTCGCCCAGCCTCAGTGACCAGTCTTCGACGCGTACTGTCCACTGCTTCCGTTCTCCGCTTTTGCAAGCAAGGGCATTCGTTAGGGAGGTGCTTGCGCAGGACCTGAGCATGGAGGACATTGCAGTGTAGATGAACACCAGAGAGCAAGGGAATACCTAAGTGATTGTAACATTCTTCTAGCATTCAACGTCTCACGGTAAATAAACAGAATCTCCGGATACAATAACCTTTGAAATTCAATGTACACAGTTATACCCAGTCCACTATTTATTTCAAGACATCAAAGAATCTGTCGCGCAGCTGGTTAGCATTCGCACCGCAGACAAGATAAACAGGGCCGTACGTCACCAATGCTATCGCGTCCGCCAGGCATCTCACGGACCCTGCTCGGTCATAAGCAAAAATAGCCGAGCTAGCGGGAAAGAAGACACACCTCCGCGTCGGCCTGAAGCCTCGCTTCGTATCACTGTTGTTCTCGTCCCAGAACGTGTTCGATTCCGTCCTTCACCACAACGGTCAGTTGATTGCACAGAATAGCGGGAGGGAGAACACCGTACCGCGCGTGGGTGGGCTCCGCGGTCGCGGCAGCCGCCACCGGTACGTCGCGCGGCGGAGCGGCCGCGAGCGCGTCATCGTCGACGTGGTGCCCGAAGATGTCATGGGTCTCTCCGCCTGGTGCGGTGCGCACCCGCCGCGTGGGGCGGAAGTCGCTGCCTGAGCTCGACTCTGGATGCGAGGTGAGTAGGCAGAAGCTCAGGGGGAGGATGGGACACACCTGGGACTGGGGAAACGGTGTCAGCGGGAGCAGAGGTCTCGGTGGCAGGTTGGGTAGAGGCTTCTCCCGCGGTGACCTTGCCGAAGGTTGCGTACTCTGTCAAGGAGCGGCAAGTTAGGGTACGTTGGGGGACAAAAGACAAAGGGATGTACTAGGTAGCTTCTGGATATTGCTAAAGTTTGTGTCGACGGTAGTTCCAGTGTACCTATGATTTCTTCATTCAGCCGGCTAGTGCAAACGTGTAGGAAGCGAGATGACGTACCTCAAGAACTCGATGAGGGTGCGCTTCGTAAAGACGATACGCGTGTTGTCCCAGTCCATCATGCCTATCGACCGCCTTCGTTTCAAACGATTCTATGGGGCTGAACGTATACGAACCAATCTTCGCAGCCCAGTCTTTTTCCCTGTCCATGTCGACAACATCGGCGGGCGTGAACCTGGTCAAAGATTCGTGAGTTTTGCAGCCAGATTGCACGGGCATGCAGGGCTTGCACCACCTACGTAGAAGACATCGTTGGGAACGTTCAGGACAGTAGAAAGAGCAGATGAAGGCTGAAAGCAAGGGAGGAACGGTAGCTATAGCAATGAACGCTCCTCTGAACAGGACGCGACCTATTTAGGAGCTCACGTGCCACGCGCCTTCTGTGTTGCGGAGGAGTTCTGCGAACTCATCAAACACACCGACTCTCCCTCCGGCTATGCAACGCCTCGTCTCCCAAAAATCCGTGGCGTGGGCTGCCTGCTCGGTCGCCAAACGAAGCTATGCGTCGGCGTCCCGGGTCACTCCGTCCACGGCGTACACCCACCCGACCGGGAGCGAAGGAGCCTCGACGTCCAGCACCCCACAAGACATCACACCGGAGCAGCGGAATGCGCTCGACGCCGCGCTACGCATCGACCAGGCCGGCGAGGTGGCGGCAAACTACATCTACATGGGCCAGCTGGCCGTGCTGGGCCGGGACAGAGTCGCGGGCCCGCTTATCCAAGTGAGCACTGCCTGCGCTCGACGCAAGATACTCGTCAGGGCTCATGCGCGGGCACCCAGGACATGTGGGACCAAGAAAAGAAACATCTGGCGGTCATGAACAAGCTGCAGCACCAGCACGGAGTGCGGCCGACGATGCTCTGGGAAGTCGCAAAGGTCGCGGGGTTCGGACTCGGCGCTGTCACGGCACTTATGGGCAAGGAGGCCGCCATGGCATGCACAGAGGCCGTCGAGACGATCATCGGCGAGCACTACGACGAGTGAGTCGCCCGGTTAGGTCTGATGCGAATGGATATTGAACGGTTTGCAGCCAGCTGAAGGAGCTCGATGCGATAAATACCGCCGATCCAAGCGTTCCACTTCTCAAGGAAGTTGTCAAGGAATTCCGAGACGATGAGCTAGAGCACCTTGACACGGCCGTTCTGCACCATTCGCAGCGGGCGCCGGCGCATGCGTTTTTGAGCACTGTTGTCGGTGCTGGGTGCAAGGTCGCGATTGAACTATGTCGACGAATCTGAGTGCCCCGTAGTGCATCTTAACTTTGACCTAGTGCAGTGTGATGACGGCGACGTGCAGCCACAAGGAATATGTGACTAATATTGCTTCCGGCAAACAAGCCTCATGCGGACAGTGACTCGCCCTTGCGCTTGGCGTTCCACTGGAACTTCGACTGTACAAGACGATAAATGTAAAAGACTTCAGAGATTGAGGCGAGGCGACGTACATCCGTGACGGAAGCCGTGTAATACACCAAACCCGGGAATACGATCATGCCCACAATGGACTGTATGGTTGCTCTCGGAGTGAATCGGAAGGTCTTATAAACAGCCTCGCGCTAGGGTAGTGTGTGAGTCTCAGCGGCGAGATGAGGAGCCTCTAACGAACCATATGGTTCCACCGCTCAATGGCGGGGTCGAGCTAGAGACACTCATGTTAGCTGAACACGTTCCGGCACTTCATCTTTGGCTCATGCGCACCTTTAACGGTCCTATGCATCACGGGAATATGAATGTCAATTCGAAAGGACGAACATACACCAAGAGTACGAATGCATACCGCCATGTCCGCCAGCCATGATGTCGTCGGGAAAGAGAGGAGTTTGACCTGGAAGCGCCCGATCACAGCTTGACTTCACACCATCACCATGGCCTACAATCGCGAGTGGGACAAGGGCAAGAGCAACTGGGCCGACCAAAGTTGGAGCGACTATCCACAGCAAGGGAACGTACGAGGACGAGAAGACGACTATTCCGGCGAGGGGAAGCGGCGTAAGTTTAATGACGGCGTATGTCTTCACATTGGCCTGTTCTCCTGGGGGCAAAACTCATCTCGATATGGCTCGCTGTGATAGGGATACGCTGCGCAGCATGCTGGCCACGACGATAGCGGATACGAGATATATAACCAAGGGCGAAACCACACCAACATCTGGTCAGATAACTCGAAGAAACGCCAGTTCAGTGAACCTAGCCCCCATGTCATTTTCCTCGGCTTGGACCCGGACTTCAGTGAAGCAGACGTACGTATCGGAACTCGCGATAATGAGAGCTCTATTCACCTGAGTGCAACTAGCTTCAAGCGTACCTCGTCGGAAAGAAATTCACCCCCGAAACGGTGACGATAATCCGAGATAGATCAACAGGCACTTACTTGCCCCTTCACTCATGAGTGTGCAAATGGCATTGACGTGTTTTCCTTTGTCGCGCTCCCTGGCGATGCTTTTATTTTATCAAGGTCACTCCCGCGGCTTCGGATTCGCGCAGTTCTCAAGCACGGAGCACGCCCGCGCCTTCGTCGAGCCGGTCTTCCCGTTCATCGACCTCCCGCCGCCGGCGTCGCACGGTGCGTCCGCACGCGCGGCGTTTTTTAAGGCGCTTGAGGCCGGCCAGCAGCACAACGGCCGCCGCGTCAAGATCGACTACTCGTCGAGCGCGAACCCGGCGGCCAAGCGCGGCCCCACCAACATGAACGATGGCACGCGCGACATCGGCAACGTCCAGGGGCCCGTCCTGCTCTTCCGCGGCCTCGACCCGCTGTCCGGCCCCCAGGCCATCGCGCAGGCGATGAAACTCTCGTCGGGGCCGGGCAAGGAAGGCGCGGCGGGCATGCGGCGTATCATCCTCATCAAGGACAAGGTGACTATGGCCAGCTGGGGCTTCGCTTTTGTGGAATTCGTAGACGTCCAGGTACGTCCTCCTGCTTGACTTGCGCCCGGAGCACATTCACCCTGCCCCCTGTAGTCGGCTGCTGCGGTACTAGGCGCCACTATGTCTCCACAAATCCATCCGAACGGCTTCCGGATCTCGGAGCGTCCTGTAGCCGCGTCGTTCGCCCATCCCGAGTCGTTCCAGCCACTACCTGAGTATTCTATTCGAGATGATGCGTGCGTTGCGTCCTCACCAAGTCTTGGTGGCGTAGAGGACATCTGGGTCCGGTACTGGGACGAAGGCTCGACCGTTGCCATGCTCGAGTTCAAGGTCGAGCAACCCCTGCAGCAAGCTGTTGAACAGCCGACAAAGGAGAAGAAGAAGAAAGCCAAGGGTATGCATATGTCTTTTATGCCATTGTATAAGCATTCACGAAGATTTCTTGTAGTGGACATTAAACTTGACCAGCCCGCTAAAGCATCTGCCCTTCCGGTGTCTGATAAACCAGTGACTTTGAGCTTCAAAGGCGCGCTCGGCCAGAAGACCGGTCTTGTGGCGTCTACGTCTGGCGGCTCTGTAAAGAAGGCGGCCCCGGTCGTGCTGGGATTCTCACTGAACGAGGATGAGGGCGAGGAGGGCGGCGACGACGAGGAAGGAGACAGGGGCGGGTCTGCAACCGACAAGGGTTTGTCTCATGCCTCCTTGGGATGCAAGAAAGTGCATTTGTGGATGTGTGCGTTGACGTCTGGTACAATGCAGCTGTCGTCGCGAAGAAGGTTGCCCCGATGGTCGCGAGCAAGAAGGTGCGTTCTTCCTGGTGTGCGCGGCGATCTCGAGCTGATCGGGGCTTGTGCACAGACTGCGAACAATATAACAAAGTGGAACCAAGTGCAAGAAGAGCTCAAGGAAGGGTTGAAAGAAGGGCCGGACACTGCCGCACCTGAAGCGTCAACAGCTACGGTATGTCGACCTTGTGAGTGTACCTCTCCCAATCAACAACGTTATAACAGGTAGTCGCTCCGGCGGTGGTACAACCTGTCAAGGTCAAAGTCCAGCCGACTACACCTGCACCTGCCGAGCTTGAGTTTGAGTTTTCGGATACCACTGCAATAACCTGTCTCCTTTGCGCCCGTCAGTTCAAGACTCTGGACCAGCTAAAACGCCACAACAAGGAATCTGACCTGCACAAGGTCAGTCTCACCTATAGCTTCCTCACGTGGGCAGCGCCTCACGGCTCTCCAGAAAAACTTCAAAGACGCCAACCTACGCGAAGTCGCGCGCGAAAAGGTCAAGGCCGCAAAGGCGAAGGCCGAGCAGCAGCCAAAGTACCGCGACCGCGCCTCCGAGCGGCGCATCATGCACAACCAGCCCGAGATCCCGCTTCCTGAGGGCGGCAGCGCCAAGGGACCCGCGAAGAAGCGCCACGCCGAGGGCCCGCCGCCCCCGCCGTCGCCACCTCCGCCTGCGGTCAACCCCGGGGAGGACCAGAGCAACGTCGGCAACCGGATGTTGCGGATGATGGGCTGGACGGAGGGCACTGGGCTCGGTCAAGATAGGGAAGGGCGGGTTGAGCCCGTGTGAGCACGCCTTTCCTTCGGTGTCTGTGATGGTGCGTGTGCTGAACGGCGTCGTCAGCCAAACTGCGATCTACGCGCAAGGCGTTGGCCTCGGTGCGAGCAAAGGTAAAGAGATCGGCAAGTACGCCGAAGGATACACCGGATACGTGCAGCAAGCACAGGAGGCGGTGAGTGCTTCACTCCATGCAACTTCTTACTGCTAGAGGCTACCGTCGAGATAATTGAGTGCGTGTGCTGATCGCTCTCTTCTGCGGTGACCATAGGCACGAGAACGCTACAACAGCTAAAGGCCTAACTTCGTTGTCGCGATACGACTCCCATTTACCTGCACTAGTTGTTTCCGACTGCTCTTGCATAATTATTTCTCTCTGTCACATAAATTATTGCTGTCGCTTAGCTCGACGAGCTAAGTGGCATGGCTCGAGTCATATTAAAATCTTCTCGTCAGCGAGTCGATGTAGCGAGTGGTACAGCCGTACTGCTAAAGAATGGAACCACTGTTCACCTCCCAGTGCGTGAGGCATACCCGAAAATAGGCGTGGCGTTCTCGTTCAGGGGCTTAGAAAAAGACAAGGCCCAGGGCAAAGGCTCCAGCGAGAAGCATGCTCGCGAGGGGAGCCGTGTTGAGGCCAGCGCCGCTGCTCTGGCCGCTGGAGCTGCCGGAGGGCGAGGCAGCACCGGAGGTCGCAGAGGAGGTGCCAGATGTTTTCGGGACGGGCAGCGTAGAGGTCACGACGGGAGCGGTGGACGAAGGAGTGAACGAGGCGGTACCTTCCTCGACCGTCATGTAGGTTCCCTTAGGTAGATGCATGGTGAGATGCATGAACAACACTGCTTTCTCGTACCGAACTTACCGCGACGATAGCACCCAGACCGGTGGACTACAAGACGAACAAAGTTGAGTATGGTACACCACAATGCAGAACGCTCGAGAGAACATACCTGGACGTAGTCGTTGAGGTTGAAGACAGACACAGGGACACCAGCAGTGCTCAGGTTGCTCGGAGGGGTGAAGCTCTCTGGCTGAGCGAAGAGCAAGATCACGTAACTGTATCGTTTGTCAATATTGCCGCATAAATGGACAGATACCGCAAAGATGAACTGACCGGTGAGCACCGCTGCCCTGTGCGGGTGCGGGTCCGGCGTACTTGGTGATCGCTACACCAGAGCTAGTGCTCACGTTCAACGGGTCGGTGCCTGTGGGTAGCATATATTCAAGGGCTTCGCGGGTGAGTCGTTTGACGCGCTACGGACCGTTTGCCACGGTAACGCTGTTGACTAGCCAGTGGCGAGTCTGGCCCGCCGACTCGTCAGTGCCAACGGGACCAGCGTCCGCCATGACCAGGGTGAAGTTGCCGCTCAGCTGGACAGTCGAGTTGGCGGGGGTGATGGCGATACCTGGCGTCGGCGCGACCTCTGCAGCACGTTTAGCAAGCCCGACACGCGTAACAGCCGACACCATCACGCACGAGTCTGGGTCAACGACTGGCCCGGGGAGATCTCGCCGACGCCGTCGAAGGTGACGGACATGAGGGCGAGGGGGTCGAAGGTCGTGAGCAGGGAGGGAACGATGCCCGACTGGGAGAAGTGGGCCTCGATGGCCTCAATGCCGACCTGGGTGTTGTTGGTCGTGCTGGTTTGCGCCGCGGCGAGCGTGGCGAGTGCAGCGGAAACGAGCGCGGCGGTGAACTTCATGACGAAAGGAGAGACTGGTCGTTGCAGTGCAGCAGGAATTATTCAAAGGAGTGCTGGAAACGCTGAACGAAATGGTAAGAAGAAAGATGGGGAACGCCAAGTCCTCGCGACATCTGAGTTATATAGCCCCGGCGGCTGCTTCGAACGACGTCACCCAAAACGGGCAGGGCTCCCGTACTGAGTCGGATGTGGCACTTGTTCATACGGCCGTATAACCACTACGTCGCTCTCTCAATCACATTCGACATATAAATTACAGCTGCATGTCACTTGCGACCAGATATGAAATCAATGGGGACATTGTGCTTTTACCTGACCTCGACGTTTCTCGTGCTCCAATCCTCCTGAAGCCGTTTCTCGACAATCCGGTCCAGCTCCTTCGCTTTCCCAACCGCAACATTTATGATCCTCATAACCTCATCCGGCGCGAGAGGGACACCTCCAGCCTTCTGCACCACGCACAACTCGCGTTGGGCGTTCAGCGCTATCGACAGTAGGCCTGCACTGAGCCGCTGCTCGAGGGATGTCGGGTCTAGCACAGCTTGCGTGGTAGTGTCTGGGAAGTATGCGAACGTAAAGCAGTACGGTGTGTGATGCATCGCGAGCGGGATTGGGGCGCGCTCGGAAGGATGATGCTATTGCAATAATTCAGCAACGGTGGAACGTCGAAATTAAAAAGTGATGCACTATAGTCACGTCTTCGCCCTCGACTTCCACCTCCGGCCGTCGATAGTGTTTTAATGCAACGATGCCGGCTAGGCACGCGCAGTCTAGCAGATTTCCTGCATCTGCAAGGCAGTGGATGGTTAACCGGAGATGCCAAACCTACTACCAACGTGAGTTGTCAAAGACTGAACAGATATTTGGTAAGACCCACCCTCTGCCCCGCTTGTACGCAAAGCGATTCCTTGTCCACAGTGTCGCTTCTTCTGAGCACCTTGTCGAGCATGCGCGTGAGGACCACTTCTTCATCGGACGCTCTGAGGTTTACCAATTTCAGCATTCTCGAGACGTCGAGCACACGCGACTACAAACCTACCGACCTGTCTCGTAATCACTCGAAGCCATTGGCGAAATCTCTGAGTGGATGGTAATTACGCCTTCGAGCGGCCGCTCTGGCGTTGGCTTCACCATTTTTCCATCCACTGAAGCAAGAACTCTACAGACGAGTTTAGCACATCATGTAACGATGACGGTACGTTCACGTACCGTGTCCTCCCCATTGCACAGTCCACCCATCCGAGGTCAGGTCCGAAGGTAAGCGTCGGTTCACGCATCTCGAGCGGAAGGCGCCCGTCGAGCCGCAAGCTTTGCTTCAACGACGCGTACAAGAACTCGCGCTCTGGTATCGACGGTGAAGGCGGTCGAGGCATTTTGAGTGGAACCCGATAAAGTCAAGTAGACACCTCTGAAACGGCGCCAATTGAGCTAGAGCAAGTATTTGTTTTAGCCTGTTTGCCCAATATTCCCGCCCCCGACGCTTTCCCTTTTCGGCCTCGCAAGAATTTCGCCTCTCCGTCTGTCCCCCTCTCTCCTGGCTACTTGTTTCCGCGTGCTCAACGGGTAGCATGGTCCGCCTCATCACGCACAATTTACTCGCATGCCACGCCAAGGGCTGCACCTCGAACAACTTCCCGCTGAAGCTCCAGGACGTCGCAATCGAAGTGCGCGAGGCGGAGTTCAACCCCGACTTTGTTCGTGGGTTCTTGCCGCGGCTGGAGTGGAAGGCCCTGGTGCAGGCAGCTAGAGAAGTGCGTCGCCAGTTTTGTTGCAGATCTGCAGGTGTGCTTATGCCTAGGAATAGCTGGGCGACACCTCTTTGCCGGAGGAGATGCCTGAGATGGTGGACGACGGGTTCTTGAAGAACTTGCATCACGTACTGTTGGAAGTATGTGTTGAATTCTTGTCCAATATGCCCACAAGTGGCCAACTGAGCACGGTCTCCGTTAGATACATATAGATGAGGGTGCTATGATCTGCCCTAATTGCGGACACACCTATCCTATCTCCAATGGGATTCCTAACATGGTTCGTCTCGGGAGCTCTGTAGCTAAGACGTGCTCATCAAACGATTTGCAGTTGCTTGCTGAGCATGAAATCGGCTAATCACGCCGCTCAAGACACAAATCCAGCACCACGTCCCAGGCCCTACAGCTTTCGAACGTCAAGGCTGCCGCTGCGCCTGCAACGAGTGCGCGCAAAAAGAGAGCTCGGCCCAGGAGCGACCCCAATCGTTGCTAGACAACACCTCAGACGACAGCAGTGTATCCACGTTGAAGCCGAGGGCTTTAACCCATGTAGCGGGTAGGGAAGTTGAGATGTACAATAGTCTGCATGTATTAATTATCTAGCGAAGTGCCATCTACCAGCAATGGTTCGACTATTGCGAAGTCAGAGGATGAAATCCATGGATACAAATGTCAGTATGAGTGCCTGATACAACAAACATGAACAAAACGAGATGCAGTGGCGAGGGTGGAAAATCTGAGTAAGGAGAGTAGAAGTAAAAAATATCAGTCCGTGAAAATCATCAAGCACTGGGAGCTTCTGTACTGCCTTCTCCTGTCCCGCTGTCCTCCAGGGGTGCCGGAGTAGAGTCCACTGAATCTGCTGGAGGCGGCGGCGACATTGGTTCAGATCGTGAGTCGACCAGTGCCTCGTTAGGCGTTTCGGGGAGTGAGTCGAGACCGCTATCGGACAAAGCCTCAGCGGCTTGGAGCATGGGAGAACCTTCCAAATCTTCTGAGATGCCGCGTACTCTCCTCCGTGTCCTCCTCTGCGGCGCGGTGGACGCAGTGGGCGATGGCAGCGCGTCGAAGCCGTCCGATTTCAGACGAGCAAGCATGTCCCGAGCCAGGTCGACAGTATCGTTGCCAGTGCCAGAGGATACCAGCGAGGTCGTACTGAGATCGAGAGGAGGGGCGGGTCGGCTGGTAACACTGGGCCGCGTGCGGCGCGCCCTGCGGCCAACCATTTCCGGGTCCTGTAGCCTCGCCAAGAGCTTGTCGAGGACGGCGGTGTCCTCTGCGTCTTCGGCACTAGCTGCCTCTCTCGCCCTCTCCCTGTTCAGCTTCGCTTCCTCGGCAGCTCGTCTTCTCTTCTCCACCGCGAGTCGTTCCTCGAGAATGCTCTGG
The DNA here is from genome assembly GCA_000832265.1 of Phlebiopsis gigantea 11061_1 CR5-6. Lineage (NCBI taxonomy): Eukaryota > Fungi > Basidiomycota > Agaricomycetes > Polyporales > Phanerochaetaceae > Phlebiopsis > Phlebiopsis gigantea. Next base: position 94,318 of record KN840487.1, read on the forward strand.
TTGTCGGCCCTGCATTTCTACAAGTGGATTGTGAGACTTTCCAGCGCGTATATAACTAACCGTGGGGGTGAATACCTTGTACGAGGTCACAAAAGTCTTGAAGATACCGTAAAATTCGGAAGAACTCATATTACGCTCATCTTCTCCGTAGTACTTCACGACCTCGTTGAATGTTGCATCTGCATGATTCACGTCGTCCACGAGGTCTTCGACTTGGCTGCTCGCCTTGCGAATGAAAGCCCACATCTGCTTGCCGTAGCGGTCGGTCTGCTCTGGGTCGGCAAAGTTATCAGACAGCTCTTGCTTGATCTTCTTCAGGCCGTCGCGCAGTTCGGTAAGAGACTTGCGAACATCCGGGAGGCTGACTAGGAACGTGAAGCGCGTCAGATTGTGGGCTTAGATAGACCCGCAGGTACTAACCTCGGTACGCTTCCGCCGGTGCGTTCAATTCGTCCAAGAAGTGTTCCATCTCCGTAAAGTGCTTCGACACGGTCCGCTCCAGGAAATGGAGTAGTGTCGTGTTGTGCAGGGACTTCGTATCGACTAACTTGTTGATACTGCTCACTCTGAAGCCGAAAGCGCCACCTTTCACACCAGTGCCATTCATGTAGTTGCCGATGAGGAGGATCAGCTGGACACATGTAAGTCACTACGACTTGGCTTAAAAAATCACTGCTCACACTCAGCAGCTCCTTGAAGTGTTTGGCATGAAGGAGAGCATCCCCAGCCTCTGACAGTTTCCGTGCGCTCTACAAGATAAATTAGAGTCGCAGTCAGCGGTGATCTGGGTTACTTACGTCGTCCAGCAGTGCCCATGTCTCGTCGAACTTCTTCCGATAGAGCATGCCCTCGATCCGTGGACCGAGACGGTCAATCTTGATGAGCTGTACCATGAGACGATCCGAGGGGTGAAGACCCGCGAGTTCCTCCGGCTCGGCGTTTCGATAAACGTTCAGCTTGCCAACCTGTAACGCATCGCTTAGTGAGATGGGAAGTGACACGTTACTGCTGCAGTACCTGTTCAGGGTTCGGGAGTACTGGTTTCAACTCGCTGAGGAAGACCTCTGTGCACACCTCCTGGTCGAAGTGCCTAATCTTCATGGCGATCTCCTCGGGCTCAAGCCTTTTCACAGTTTGAATGAGAATTTCTGCAAGATCGCTTATAGACTTGTCGTGCGGATGACCAAAAATAACCCACCGACTCGTTTCTTCGTCTGAGGATCAAGCACGCTCTTCAGTTCAGCTCGCTTCTGCTTGGCTAGAGACCATGAATCAACATGCGTCGACCGGACAACAAATCGTCGCTTACCCATGAGGTTTATAACCAACTGCTTAGCCTTGAAGTCCTCCTCCATCTCCATCCAGACGCCGTCCATCTGGAACTTCTTGATCCATTCATTTTCTTTGTCCGGCTGTTCGTCACTGAAGACAGTCTTCGTAACTTGCTGCTGAGGCAGCTTGTCCCACTGCAGCTGCTTCATCTTCGTGCCAGGTGTAACAGAAATACCCTTGCGAGCGTTCATATTGTTGAGGTTGGCGCCTAATAGAGCAGACGAACGGACGGAGTTGGGCCCAGTCGAAGGAGATGAGAATCCACTTTTTGGCGGTGGCGGAGGGGGCGGAGGAGGTGCACCGGACATAAGTGTGGGCACGAGTGTCCGCATGCCCCCCGGCGGGGGTGGCGGGGGTGGCGGTGGAGGAGGTGAAAATGCCCCTGGCGTACCTGGAGGCGGAGGGGGCGGAGGAGGCGGGGGAGGAGGAAGCACGCCGCCGCCAATGATGGCGATACCTGACATCCCCGGCGGGGGCGGCGGGGGCGGTGGTGGCGGTGGAGGTGGTGGAGGTGGTGGAGGTGGTGGTGCAGAGCTCGTCCCGCTGGTCCCATCGGGATGCTCTGCCTCTTCCGGTAGCGTTGGAAGTATAGGCGCAGGAGAGCTCTCTGGACTGGATTCCGATGGAGGGCGGCCTTTGAGGGTGAGCTGCCTTCGAAGTTCCTCTGCCAGCGAGCCCGGCGGAGCTTTCGACGTACGAGTAGATGATCCAGAGGCCGCAGATGTTGAGTCGGTGACAGTAGACGATATGCTTCTCGTCGATCTTGATCGGCGGTCACTCTCGAGATCGCCCTCCTCAAAGTCTACACCTGAAGCGAAGCTATGATCGCTCTGTTCACCGAGGTCGTCTGGTGGTACGAGAAGCAGACCATCTGAACCTAATGTAGGGGTAGCGAATTCGCCCAGTTGGGAGCGAGGATAGTCCTTCCGCCGAGGGGATCCCCTGACGCTTCTCGGGCTATAAGATGGACCATCCCGCGGAGGGTACTACACGGAAAATGAGCGTTACAGCCTGCAATAATGAAACATAGACGTACAATTCTGACACCCTGTGCTAGCTGCTGTTGAATCTGTTCCTGGACCATAGTCTCGTCCGCGTCCATGAATTGTGAAGTTCGACCCCCTAGTGCTTCAGACCCACGCTGTGCTTCTGTGACGCGTACCTTGTTGGACTTGCTACGCTTCGTGCCAGAGGCAGCACGTCGACGAAGACTGCCGGCCTTCGTCGGAGTCTCTTCTTCGTCCACTGTCCCATCGGAGTCCTGGTCATCGCCTCCTTTACCATTAGCCTTTTCTCCTCGACGCCGGTCGCGACCCTCGAGGATGCTGATCGTCTTGTCACGTTGGAGGTGCTTCTCAAGAGTGTCGATGAGAGTTTTCCGGTCCATACTACCAGAATTTTCCATGATCTTGTCAACGCCCTTGCCTACTTCACGAAGCATCCTGAACAGCTCCATAATCTGTGCCTCGAGCTGGGCGATCTGCTCCTCATAGTCACTCTTCTGAGTCTGCATATGCGCTTGCAACTTCACTGTGTTCTCCCGTGAAATCTGTAGCTTGTCCTCCAGACGAGAAACCTTGCTCTTAAGAGTCGCGACAAGACCGTCTCCGCCTTGCGCAAGTTCCTCCTCCAATGATTCCTTCTCCAACCGTAGCCGTAAAGCGGTAGCATGGGCCTTGGCAAGCTCATCCTCGACATGCTGGTACCGGTCAGCTTCATTGAACTGAGCAATGATGCGATCGACCGAACGTCCGAGGCGTGCTTCCCCTCCACCGAGCTGCTTGTCCATGACTAGGTCCGTGACCGCTCCGTCGATGATCTGGAAGTAGTACGCCATAGCTGGTCCCTCCTCGCGAATGAGTAGAAGATGCTGCATCATCGACAGAAGATAATCCTGAGCTTTCGAGTCTTGCGTCTTCGCTTTGAGAGCGTTGAACACGTCCTCCGGGTTAGCGAGGTCTCGAAGAATATCCTGGTCCATCCGTTCCTTGAGCTTCTGTTCGTCATCGTCAAGGTTTTGCTGCAGGACGTTCAGCTGCTTCTCAATGCCCTCGACAGCAAAGCCGCGACATTGACGGATGATACTTTGCAGACCTGCCGCTTCCATCATTGCTCGGTGGTGGACTCGCATCTGCAGGTCGTCCGTCTTCTCGAGAATACCATTGATAAGCAGTAAGTTCGCTATCTAAAAGGAGGTGAGTTGTTAGTTTGTTGAGAGGTATGAGAACGACAAACCGTGTAATCGTTCAGGGACGCGTCGACACCGCCATGTCGCTTTATATCATCGCTTGCACCAACCAAAGTGCCCATACGACCTCGCCCCACGAGGGCCGCTTCGAACTCCTTGAACCAGAAGGTGTAGCAGCTGCCATGTTCGTGGTTCGCCTCGCTCAGCGTGTTTAGCGCATCAATGACTTGTTGGTAAATCCCGTCCCCTTCCCAATAAATGAAAAATACGAGGATTTCCAAGAGTAACTTCCTTGTCGGGATGTGGGGAGTATTGAGCGCAGATGTGATTTGTGTGACTAGCGTGTGGTGACCGAGGGCGTCGGTGACGGCGAACTAACGAAGTGCTATTAGAACCAGTGTAGCCCACACCAAGTTTCTCCTCACATTATGGTTCAGAATGTACTTGATGGTTTTAGCGACTTCATATTCAACGTCGATGTCCTCTCTCCGTCTGCATAGAATCACTTAAATACACGGATATTGTATCGGTGACTATGGCTAACCGTTGTAGAGCCTTGCGACTTATATGATTAAGGGTCTGCGCCAGCACAGAGGTACCCTGGAGCTCTATGAAATGTTTGAACCAACTGAAGCAATACATGAGGTACATATTCGCTGCTTAGGTATATTTAGGCGCACCTGATTTCCTTCCCCCTCAGTGAGACCTGCAGACCCGCCGCGAGTTTAGGTGTTATTGTCCTGTCCATAAACTTCTTCAGATACCACTCCGGCGTGCTCTCAACCAGAAACGCCGTCTGCCCAGTCTCAGTCTGTCTCCGCGCCTGATCTTCCTTCTGTTTCTCTTCTTTCCATCGTAGCTGCTCGTCACTGTATACCATATGCCATTTCTGGTCGATCGTAAGATTTGGGAGTTCTCCCAATCCACGTTCGCGCTTTATGTTCTCGAATAGCGCTTCGATGTCCTCGTCGTTCTCTGGGCGTGGAAAGCTGAACTCGGGACCACCATGCCGGTGCAGATGCGCGGAGATAGAGGAGAGGTGGCCATGCGAGTCAAAGGAACTTAAGGAGGGTGTGTATCGTGAAGAGCGTTTATCGTCCGTACGTGCTATGGTCGGTGTGGCAGAGGTAGGGCGAGTTGAAGGCGAAAAACTATCCCCGACTAATGTGCGGGCCCTGCTCGTTGGGGAGGTAGGTGAGGGGGTAGCGACGTCGGTTACGGAGGAATTACTTTCACTCTGCCGATACCGGCGAAAGTTCGACCTCGAGCCAGGGCTCTCCGGGTCGTTGTACAGCGTTGACGAGTCCGCAGTAGAGACAGACGTACTTGGTGACCCAGGACGACCGAACGGGCTGATATCGCGGTATGCACGCTCGCGTTCCACACGGTTCTTGGCCATGGCGTACTTGTTAAGCTCAGTGCCATTCGCGGTCAGGGTGGGGTTTGTCATGGGTGCAGAGATAACCGCGGTAGGATTTCCTCGGAGTCCCTGAGACATAGTGTTGACTGTCACAGGGGACTTTTGTGGAGGTCCGAGTTTATGGTACGGAACAGAATTGAGGTCCTGGTTAGTCGAAACGGAAGACTGCCTCGGACGGCTCTTCTTCTTGCCAAAGAACGAGTCCATCGTATGCCAGGTTGCTGTTACGACAAGGCCCTACGTCGAATGAAGGGTATACGGGTATCTGTAGGATCGTAGACTTGAATGTCCGAAGAAATGTCGATGAGACCAGGACTGCTTTGAACGTGAGAAAAAGCGGACGCGTATCCTTGAGCGACCCTAGTCGTTTAAATGTGTAGAAGCATTGGCTGGTGCTGAAATTGGTAGGGGGGGCCGTCGTGAGCTACAGAGCCCAGATGCAGATCAGGTTCAAGCAGCAACTCTCAGGATAGAGACATGTAAGCGCCGAAATTATAAGTCCCATAGTAACGCTGTCAGTCGACCATTCGAATCTATTCTAGCCCCGCCGCAAGTACTCTCCTTACTCAGTCAGAAAATCAATGACCTCTGTTGTAAGTCTGGTCATATTCTTAACGCCGCAGCTTCGGCTTCTTTCACGCGAGCATCCCACAGTCCGCGGAGATGGTATGCAAGCTATGTATGAGTATTAAATACCAGAGAAAAGACTATGTAATACGATAGGTGGAAGGGGGAAGTCCGGTACGGTTGAACACGTATACGAAAAAAAAACGGAGTGAAGCCAGCTTCCACAGTCTAACATTTGCCGGCCAAGGAGTTACCCCCATCATGGAACGCGGCGCCTGGAAGCGGTGAACGGCGGGCGGTCATGGCAGGACTTCCAGCGGGCGAAGATTGAGGTGTCGTAAACCAGGACGAGAACCCTCTAAAGTTGAGACGAGGGATAGCTGACTGACCCGGAGATTGCTGGGGAGTTAGAGGAATGTTCTCCTTGAGCGTAACGTCGATGCCTGCAGGCTTGATTGGCAGCGGCGATTCCAGATAGCGGGAGTTCCTCGATAGTTGGGCGTGCAAGCGAGAAATTTCGTCTCTAAGTGAGCTAGCCAGGGTATCGGAATGCGCCAGTCGCTCCTCGAGGTCCTGGTTCTCCGCTTTAAGCTGCAGAATAGTACTGCAAGACTTGATTAAGTCGTCCTCGAGAGCCTTCGCCTTATCAATCTGCTCCAACTGTCCAACCACTCTTTCAACTGAGAGTCCCAGACGCTTCTCAGCGCCTCCAAGTTTCTTGTCCATGACGAGGTCGGTGATCACTGTGTCGATCACTTGAAAATGATGCACGATACGCTGGTCGTCGCGCCGAACCAGGAGGAGGTGTTGCAGAATAGACAACAGATGGTCGCGGGCCTTGCTCTCATTGACCTGTTCGCAGAGAGCTTTGAAGACGTCCTCGGGATCGCTCAGATCAATGCTTGAGTCACGTGCCAAAGATTCTCCAAGATCCTGCGCGTCTTCATCAAGCTTCTCCTGCAAACGAACGAGTTGGTTGTTGACGCTAGGTATGTCTAGAGACTGTGTGATCTCTAAGATAGCTTGTAGACCGGAGGCTTCCATGAGGGAGCGGTGATGAAGACGTAGATGAAGGTCGTCCTCCATCGCGTCGAGAATGCCGTTGATGAGCCAGATGTTGGATATCAAGTACTCCGAGAAAGTGTCCTCCGTTGTAGCGCCTGACCGTCGAAAGTTAGGACTAGCGCCAACAGGAGAGCCCATCTTGCCACGCCCAGAGACAAGAGAGAGGAACGTGCTGAACCAGAATGAGTAACAGCCGCCAGGTGAGTCGTTATCCTCGCTCAGAGCCTCAAGTCCGTTGATAACGAGGCGATACACGGAGAAATCTTGGCAGTAGATGAAGAAAACTAGAATATGCAAGACGAGAACTCGCGTAGGAAGATGCAGGATGCCAACTGCAGACGCGATGTGGGTGACAAGCTCTTGAGGGTTCCGAGCGAGAGCAGCGCGAGTTGCTGGCTGTATGAGCGGTAAGTAACGTACAGCAAAGAACTTGGAGGGGACTAACAGCATGATGATTGAGAATATGCGAAATACACCGGGCGACTTCATACTCCGCGTGTATATCGTCCTGTCTGATAATCGAGGGTTAGGTGCATGATTGTCTGACGATGTATATTCGCTTACCGGGGTGAGCTTTTGCGACTCAATGAGTACAAGCGATAGGCAAGAGCCGCCATGCCACCAGCGTGCACGAACTGCTGGACCCAACTAGGTCGCGGCGTCAGATGACATGTTATATGGCAGAGTCAATATGCATACTCTGAATCTCTACCCTGCAGAGCAGCTTGTAGCTCCGACATCTGTTTTCTAGACGCGGTCCTATCCTGTATTTTCTTGATGAACCATTGTGGGGTCCCCAGGGTCTTCTGCTCTGTCTGTCTGAGTCGGCCGTTCCTTCTGAGGGTCTGAGACGGTGACTCTTGGATTGAGTCGCCTGAATGCACGTTATCAACCGAGTCAGTGGACGAGGATTGCGCCAGGCAAGAGGTGTCGTCGAGTGAATCCGAGCCAAAGGCGATGAAGTCGTCAGCGGTGAGTCGGTCCTTTCCCGCGCCCGGAGATACCATTGCAACCAAAAACTATGGAAGTGGAGAATGAACGAATGTGCTTTAACTGAGTGTTGACAGATGTGCGCCCGGCGCAGATAGAGGAACGAAACAAACCCGACAAGAACGAACCTCGGACGGTTGTTCCCACGTAGCGCCCATAGCGCCTAGCATCATCACATGATAAGCGCTGTGGCGTCGGGCATGGCCGCAAGTTTTTGGTTCTCTGCCAGTGATCGCTCTCTCATCTTGTTCTCAAACGTTTCCAGATCACTCTGACTACCAGCTCATCCATTAAATCTCATTGCACGACCTCTCTTATTGCCACCACGGGCGCGACCCGGTCTGCGTAAAAAGAAGTCGAATCCTAGGGTTTTAAGCACGTCTTCACTTGGACGGATAGCCCATAGACAAGAAGCATCTGGAATCCGACTCGTCTGTATATCTCGAGCATCCGAGCGCTCTCTGAATGCTGCGGCTCGCTGATACACGTCATAATACACAGATTATAGTTCCCGGAGTTACACAAACCACCAGACGCCATCTCGCGTAGACGTCGAGAATCTGTCTGTCTTCGCGAATGCGAACGTAGGTTTGGGCGGGGGCAGGACATCGTCGATCACTACTGTCTCTTTGATGAAGATTCCACCACCTTTCTCGAGGTCTTTCGCGGGCGAACCGAAGTTTGGCGTGTTCAAACGGTAGTTGTTCTTGTCTGGCGAGGAGACGTTGCCTCGACCCGTGGTTGATTGCTGGTCGCGTAGACGTTTGCGCAAGCGGTATCGTGCCAGCGCAGGCTGGATCCACGCGTAGTAGGTGGTTGCAGAAACTCCGATGGTGAAGGCGGTGATGAGGATGGCCGCGAAGACGATTCCGACTGGAGAGCTCGCGTCAGTTCTGGCAGGGTAGGAATACTATGATATTGCAAACCTGGGTTGACTCTTGCGTCTGACATCTTGCTAGCTGTGAGCCTGTATGGGGTAGTAGAACACTGTTCGTGTGGGGTCGGGAAGGAGGCGTGTACTCTGTCAATGCGTACGTGCAGTCTCTTATGCATACTTTCAATCTGGACTATGCCAGCCTCCTACAGCTCGACTTGGACAAACACAAACACCCCCCCCCTCCCGGTATGAGGCCAACGCAGAGAATGCGCTCTCCACATAGGATACTCTTATACGGAGAGTGCACTCTCCAGTACCCCGGCGGCGCGACGCCAAAGGTGAGTGACCTCATTTAGGCGCCAGAGACTGAGAACTTCGGAATGTCCATGTCATCCTTCAACCCGGTCAGCCTCTGGTTGAGCGGAATCATCGGGGAATGACGCAAACAGAGGCGAACCTTTCTGTGGAGATGGGACGTAATGTCAGCCTCCAGTGACTTAAATACGGGCTGCACTGCCTATGCTTCCTCAGCACACGTATCCCCATACTCCCACCTTGCATACCGCACTTAGCCTTCAGCTAGCGCATACCATTACCACAATGCCTTTCCGCTTCACCAACGTTCATATGGCTGCGCCTGCTACCCCTGCCGCCATCGACCCTTGGGCTCGCCCCGCCAAGGCTTCGGCCAAAGCGGTCAAGGTTCGAGTACCAAAGTCAAAACGACCCGCCGTCGCCGCATCGCCAGTGATCGTTCGCCCCCCGCCACGGTCATCGTCTTTGAGGCCTCAGCAAATGGTCAAGGCCGCACACGCTGGCGTGTCGCAGGTCACCCTCGTGCCTCTGTCAGTTGCACAGAAGCGGAGCGACATCAAGTATCGCATGGAAGCCTACGAGGTCGAGGAGCGCAGGCGCGATCGTGCGTACGAGGCTGCGGAGCGCAGGCTGCACCGCACCCTCATGCAGTACGCTTAAATTCTTCCTGCACATTTGATTTCCCCTTGGGGTGCCGGACGCTTCCAGCTGAGCGGGGGGAATTGGCCAGCCTCCCAGGAAGCTGGGGGCTGACGGTACCTCTCGGTGGACGCGCCCGCTGGCCGGGCCTTCGTTTTCTGACCTCGCAGACCCCTAGTGGGCTCGAGGGCTATTTTTTGCATTGAAGGTTTTGCATTACAGACAGGCCGACCAGACCCTCACTGCACACACACCGACCCTCGACCCTGGATCGCGACAGGTCCGCGCTCAGGACGATGTCGTCGTTCATCGTCCTGAGATTTCTAAGACCGTCTTTGTTTGTACCTACGCTCACGTACCCGAGCCACATCTGTTTTACAGGTACGACAGGACCCGGAGGGGTAGGGCCCGCCCTATCCGGGTCAGAGGTCCGCAGGCAGAACGCCGTAAGTACACATCTCCGTCTCTGTCAGCCACCTTCACTCACGATGCCGTGCAGTTGTGCGTCGTGCCTGCGGCCTTCCCGAGGGAGGGATGTCTTGTGCTTCGTGCCTTCTGGCGTTGCGCGGGATGTCCTGGCGCAGACCTTTCCGTGGTCCTCGGGATAAGTACCCCGTTGAGGCCAAACGGCTCACGGGGGAAACCAACATGCGCATGTTTTCAAACGGTTAGGGTAAAATTATTCATGATACCTCGTCAGCTTGCGAATGTAATTAGCTGCTGTCCTTCGGTATTCGTTTATGCTGGTTGAGATCTGCTCGCTCCGCCCCCGCGGCTAGCCCCGCGCCACGAAGATACATGTGTCACTGAGCGGTGTCGCAAAAAATCCTAGCGTCTTTTAAGGCCTTGAAGGCCGGCCGTAAGCGTCCTTGATACGCCTTCCAAGGGCTGTGAGAACAGAAGAAAACGCTTGCCAGGTGTTTTCAAGCGCGCGGAAATAGAGGGCTCATGCATAATTAATGGTTTCCAAGGCCACACAAGTGGCTAATGATCTTCCAAGTGCCTGAAATGGCGATTACAAGTGGGTCTCAAGGGCGTCTCAAGACAGGTCGCTTGAACTTACTTCGGCAACGGCCGGAACCAGCCGGCGGCAGAACTAGCCATCAACGCAAACCAAATGTTTCCCCAATCCCGTCGATCATGCATATTGATCCCGTACCCTATGCCAAACTTTGCAACCACTTGGGAGCCGACGTACCAGCAGCACGGGTCTGGCCACGGGCAGGGCGTTTCTGAGGCTCATCTGGGCAGGCGTCGACAGACGCTTCAGGCGTGCAGGAAATAATGCTGATGGGCTCAGAAGCCCGTGGTCTAGCCGGCTTCTGCGAGTTACTCACTCGAATCTCGATTTTCAGCCCCTGCGGCTTCTCTGAGTAATGAGCTGCTTAATAGCATGCAAATTCGACAGCGCCCATACTGAACGCGGTTGCAACGGGGTAAATTGAAACAGGCCCGCGAGGTTACCGTCCAAAAGTCGCCGTCGGACTTGAGAGGATTCATATCGGCATAGTTTTTTTGATGGTGAGCTGTGTGGATACCAACTCTTTTGACAACTTCCGTGGGCTCTTCTTTCCTATAAGGCCCGGCGGGCCACACTGATCAATATACCTCCACCAGTAGTGCGGCTTCGCGCCGGCGGCAGTCGACTCGAGCTCTCGACCCCGTCCTTTTCACCGTGCGGCTGCGGGTTTCGGGTGATTTGTGCGACTCACTTGCTAAGCCCACACACTCGTTCGCCAAGACGATGCCCACCGCCGTTTTCGCCGAAGCACAGGCCCTCTGCGGGTATTTACAGCCGCATCAGGGCGAATAGTGTCGATTACTCCCCTCGCCCTCCGCCGACAAGTAGGATGCTTGTGACTGCGGCCGTACTGTGCGTGCTCAGCGCGTTACCTGCCTTTTCCCAGCTCTCTGGCAGTGTGGGACCGACTACTTCACGAGCCTCCAAGCAGAAGACCACATGCAATGTCCTCAGCTATGGCGGCTCCGTCGGCTCCAGTGTACGCTCGTTAACATACGTCTACACGAAATAATTCTAACTATCGCCGCATGCAGGATATTGGCCCTGCCATCCTGTCTGCCTTCAACAACTGTGTGCTCAAGAACACAGGATCTACCCTCTATATTCCTCCAGGTAGCTACAATATGGCGACATGGGTGACCCTCAAAGGTGCAAGCAATTGGGCGCTGCAAATAGACGGGGTTATCACTCGAACTGGTACGAGAGCTTATGACCTTCTAATCTGGTATACTGACTCCACAGTACAGCAACGACTGGCGGTCATATGATCATTGGTGAGCTGTATGTTGAGTATAGTTTTGCGTGGAGTGTGCTGATGCACAACATAGTCCAAAACGCCAACGATTTCGAAATGTGGTCCAGCACCGGCGACGGAGCTATTCAGGGCCACGGATACCAGTGTCGAAATACCGGGTAGGTACCGATGCCATTGCAGCAGTGTCATGGGATGCCAAGCTGACGTCCACTTCGTGAAGTCCTCGGCTCTTGCGTATAATAACCTCTACGAACTTCGCTCTGCACGACCTGATTTTCGTCGATTGTGAGTCTTCCTCTTATACACCATCACAGTCTTAATATGTACCCATCGCAGCCCCTGCGTTCCATGTCATCATCGACAAGTCTTCCAACGGAGAAATCTACAACCTCGCAATCCGCGGTGCAGACATTGGTGGTTCAGACGGCATCGACATCTCTGGTAACAACATCTGGGTCCACGACGTCATGGTCACCAACCGCGATGAGTGCGTCACTGTCAAAAACCCGTCGCAGAACTACAAGATCGAGCGCATCTGGTGCAACCAAAGCGGTGGCTCTGCCATTGGTAGTTTGGGCGCCGGAACAGCAATCGAAAACATTTACTACCAGAATATTTACACCGTCGGTGGAAGCCAGATGTTCATGTGAGCTGCCTTGGTGTGGGGATAAAACGTTTCTGACGCGTCAATATGCAGGATCAAAGCTAATGGCGGTGATGGCTATGTCCGCAATGTTGTCCTCGATAATTTCATTGGACTCGGCACCGCATACGGACGTGAGTGGACATCCTATGGCCCTTGATCTTTTGCTGACTTGGTGATATCTAGTGAATATTGATGAGTTCTGGAGCCTGGCGGCCAAGGCTTCTGGCGTTGGAGTCCAGCTGTCCAACATCACGTTCTCGGTGCAGATCTACCCCTATCCGCTCCAAACGGACGTTAACTTAACAAGTTATAGAACTGGGACGGGTACATTACCGACGGTAAACGCCGCTCAGCGTACAACATCCTCTGCTCGGACACGGCGCCCTGCACCGACGTCACGCTCAGGGATGTGAACATCTGGGCGAGCAACAATGTCGGGAAATACGCCTGTGAAAGCGCATACGGCGCCGGTGCGTGCCTAAAATCGGGCACCGGCAGCGGGTACTCCCAGGTTACGCAGACCTATCCCAAGCCCGCCGCGTACACGGCTCCGCCCACCATGAGCGGAAACCTGGACTCCGGCTTCGCGACGAACTCAGCAATCCCTATCCCGTGAGTCGCTTGCAATGTCATCTGTCTGCTACCCTTCTCAAGGAAGCTGTTAGGACTATTCCGACGACCTTCTACCCCGGATTGCCCCAGATTTCGCCCTTGGCCAAGAACTCCGGAGTCAAGCGGCACTTAGTGCGAACGCACTCTAGGTCCTCTAATTTATAATGACATGGATATATTTTGTGTCGCGTGATTTTAGAATTTGCCGCTTTCTGACTTTGGTACCACCCGTAACACTCCTACCGTTTTCAAGACGGGTATTCCAAAAATAGTATAGTGAGATGCAGTGGGTTTCAATTCGTGGGTTCTTTGGTTCTCTTTGCAGCTAGTACTACACCTATCACCAGTGGTTCTCGTTCGATGACGATCTCTAATCGATTAAATCCTACAAACACATATGAGACATAATTGTCGCAAACTCCCTTAGTCTCCAAAGCAGATACAAATACTTGTGGAACGACAGTCGTTCCTAGGGCTGTGCGTCTCTGCATCTGGGAGACTAGTCTTTCCAGTATATAGTGGATTCCCTGCGCGGGCCGCGCGTCGCAGATATTCCCTGATTTATGCGAAGGCTTGGTGGCGCGGTAAATTCCGTCGACATTTGATCGCTACGGTATGTCTTTCTTCACCTCTTCTCTACATCATTCGGTGGTGTTTTCTACAGCTTTTGTCACATCCCTACAGCTCTCACTGTGTATACTCAAAGATGCATCGGCATATCGTCTACAATCCACGCGGGCTGCGCTTATTTCCTTCTATATCCACACTGGTGACTCGGATCCGCGGATCAACGAGGCACCGTAATAGTCGTGGTAACATGGAGTCTCCTTCTGAAAGCCTCCAGCCATGGGCGCAGCAGCGAGTGCCGTAGAGGATCAGTCCAATCTGGCTTATCCAAGCAGTGGTCTGTACGGGACTTCTGTCGTCCTCAACAACAATTATTGCCCTCAATTCCCACCCATTTACCCCAGCACCCACCGCTCCCTGGACCTTGCTCTAGACGATCTTTATGGTACCCAGGACTTTGCACTTGAAGTTGCTGATCGTCTAGGAGCAATTATCCGCGTTCCGTGAGTGATTGCATCGAAGCGTTCCTGAAGATCGACGTGCTGACAAGTGACTGCAGTTCTGAATCTTATGACGACTTCGGGAAAATAGGAGAAGACGACAGATGGCAAACATTTGCAGTACTGCACACAGAGTTGAAGCGGCTGTTCCCTAGCGTGCAAGTACTCCACCGTGTCGCTAAGGCTTTTTTCGACACTGACGGGCGTCGCAGGTACGAGACCTTGGATGTAGTCAACGTGAACACTTATGCGCAGATTATTACATGGCGAGGAACGGAGACAAACTTACTACCACTCATGTTAACAGCACATATGGGTACGCACCTCCCCAGTATAATGGCGGAATACCTATGTTTATGGTCGTAGACGTGGTACCCGTTGATGCATCGACGTCTGATTCCTGGACATATCCCCCTTATTCAGGGTATTTTGACGGTTTGTTTATCGGTTCCAGTGCGCTGGAAGGCGTCTATTGACTTTTCTTCAGGCACATGGGTATGGGGCCGGGGTACTTGCGATGATAAAGTCGACCTGCTCTCCTTGTTGTGCGTGCTAATTATTTACGTGCACGCATGCGAGGATTCTTCATCATCTGCAGAGACTGATTGTATTCCATCACAGAACTACTGTAGAATCCATGATAAAAGCTGGGTTTGTTCCCTCACGAACCATCGTCCTCGCTTTCGGGATAGACGAAGAGTCTGCGGGTACACAGGTAATTCTTCTTCTGATACCGCACACAAATTACGCTATCTAGCTTGACATACAGGGTGCCCCGTATATTGCACAGTATTTGGAGGATATATATGGCAAGAATAAGATTGCTGCAATTTTGGACGAAGGCGGTATGTGCGAGAATGTAATCAATGATAAAAACGATGCTAACTCCTGTACTAAACTTTTAGCTGCGTATGAGACACCTTATGGCGGAAATGTCATTTTCGCCAACCCTGCCACGGCAGAGAAGGGCTATCTTGATCTGCGTGTTGAGGTATCGACTCCAGGAGGACACTCTAGCGTCCCACCGTCTCACACGGTGGGTACTCCGCGAGAAGGAAACAGCGAATTGATATTGATCGCCAGCGATCCAGGGTATTGGCATGCTAGCGTCAGTCATCGCTGAACTTGAAGCTCACCCCCACGAGCCCTCCCTCAAGCGTTCGGATACGTTCTTCCAAGAAATTCAGTGCGCAGCGGCATTTGGACCCGAGCTTCCTGAAAGCATCAAACAGCTTGCCTACGATGCTGTCGAAGATGATAACGCCCTAGGGAATCTCTCACAAGCACTACTGGAGTGGGACCCTGCGGCTATCGCCAAACTCAGTACTACACAGGCAGTCGACGTCATCTCCGGAGGAGTGAAGGTCAATGCATTGCCGGAGAATGTTTGGGCTCTAGTCAACCATCGCATCGCAGAACACAGGTGAGGACCGCAGCATTACCTCAGGACTTCCGTGTCCGGGCTCACGTGACGTACATAAGCTCGGTGTCAGAATTGCAAGATCGCATTATCAGCATTGTCGGCCCAGTTGCCGTCATGTATAACCTTACTCTGCGAGCATTTGGAAAGAATATTACAACAGGCGACAAAGGACAGCTGACTTTGACGGATGCATTTGACACGGCGCTCGAACCCGCCCCAACAACACCTGTGAGAGACAGTGAGCCGTATGGTATCCTCGCAGGAACTATCGTCGCTGCTCTCCAGAGCTCGCCCGGGTATGATGGGAGTCAGATCATAGTCTCTCCATCTCTCGCTATAGGTGAGTGCGATGCAGTCTAATTTATCACTAAAGGAACTGAAGAGACATGGACAGGAAACACAGGTGATTATTCTGCCGAAGTGCGCACACAAGTCATTTACTCAACATTACAGACACTAAGAGCTACTGGAATCTGACGAGGAATATCTACCGGTATGCCCATGTTCCTGCGGACGCATATTTCAATGGGCTGCACACTGTGAACGAAGGTCGGTGATATCTCATTGAAACAGTGTGTTACTCACCACGGGGGGCGTTAGCTATCAAACTAGATGCAGTGATTGGCAGAATTCGCTTCTATACCAGGTTCATTTTGAACTGGGATGAGGCTGCCGTCGCCCAGACAGTATTCTAGGTCGATGTACTTTCGAAGCCAAGTGTGTTCCACTTTATCGAGCATGATGAAAGCATCTGATTCACGCCTTGCCGTAGCAATTCCTCCATGTCCTAACATCTGATGTGCCAAACGTCAGGCAGGAATTGAAGCCCAAGTACACTGAGACGAAGGTGGAACCAAACCTAAATGTAGCCTGATGAGTCGCGAATACATTTGGCGAGCGCAAAGGCGTCGATACAAAAGCGCCTTGTCCCGATAGTGCATTTGTGGTATTCATGCGATGTTCATAGCTATGGTTGCAAAATTCCATTTAACCTCTCTGAGTAAGTTCCGACAAGCTGGCCTTTTTAGACTGTCCGCGACGGTTCCTGGAGCAAAAATAATCGTCATTCTACAATTGGAGACGGGATGAGATCGGTGGCGCCTGTGAAGCGCAGCCGAAAGTTTGCTTTGTAGGGTTTGGGTACGCTATGAATGGAATAAGCCTGAAAATTGTGATGAATAGCACCACGAGACGCATACCTTAATGAAGCGCTTGTGAAGTCCTCTCTCATTTCCACAACGTTGTTCTGTGCATCTCGGGGCGGCTCGATAGCAAAAACCGCCAATACGCTGGCTACGGTGAGCCAGCTAAAATCGTCTGCAAAATGCCGACCAGGACAAATCCTACGTCCGAACCCAAACGTCTCGATAGGATCTGGAACATTAGGGTCCAGCTGTCCGTCCTCCGTTAGGAAGCGAGAGGGATCGAATATGTGGGCATTTGAGTATCGTTGTTCATCGCGGAGAATCGCCCTGGATCATGGCTGTAAGGGTGTCGTCAGCTGACTTTTATTGATACGCACCATGCATTTCCGATGACCAGAGAGCCTGCTGGTATGTGAAAACCTTTGTACACATCGTCTGCGGTGGACTTATGGGCGACAGCTGTGGATGGTCAGCGGTTCCTCAGGCTGTCAATCATCAGAGTGCACACACGTACTAGTGGGTAACGGCGGATGCCACCTAGTCACCGATTCAGTTTCAGTCTATCTTGTTTATGAAGGTGAAAAACAATAGAAGACGTTACCTCAAAACCTCTTTGACGAGTGCCACAGTGTATGGGAGAGAGTTGCGGTCTTCGAAATCAGGTAAGCGCTTCCGCTTGAGAACACGGTCGAGTTCCTCCTGTGCTTTCTTCTGTACTTCTGGGTATAGAAGCATAGCCATCACAAAGATGCTGAGTGTGGCCACAGTCTGGTATCGCGCGTCAGATAGGCGTACAAAATATTCCAGCGGACATACAGTGTCAACACCACCAGCGTACGCTGTCCCCACCGTATTTACTATCGTTCCCTCGAGATCTTCGTTGTATTCTTCCGAGCTGAATCTTGCTAATATATTGGATGCGACACAGTTCCTTTCCTGGCCATCATCCTGGGTCATGTGCAGGTCAGCCGCTAACCGGTAGTTCTGCACGCATACGCACGATTTCCGCCTTCAGCTGCCTGTAGAATCCGTAGTACATTTGGTCTACCCAGATTTTCCAAACGGCCGCGTCTCGCTTGAACTTCGCGCCCGGAAACCACGTCGGTATGTACTTCACTGCGAGCAGTCTCAACGGATGGCGGTGAAAACATTTCTCAACTTCACTCACAAATTGGCAACAAGTCAACTGCTCGGTTGAGATTAGTAAGAGAACGCAATATATACGGAGCGTCTTGCCAAGATATGATCCTGTGGTCATGATCATAGTGATGACATGGACGGCTTTCTCGGCGGTAGCAACTCTTGGATCGTCTTCGCCTTGAATTTCGATATCGTATACGATTCTAAGGGTGGCAGCTCCAGCCATGCTAGAATCACTATCTGTTATCTGAAGATCATTGCAGCAGAGCGGCCACTCACTAGCGAATGTGTCTAGCAAAGTTGTCCGGCGAGTCAGCCAGCAAGCGCAGGAGCCCATGTACTTCCTTCTTCAAGGTTGGGTGGTACCGTGGCAACACGGACGACGTAAACTGCTGATGAAACATTCGCCGATGAGCCCTCCACTTGTCGCCGTACTCTATGAAGCCGAAGTTCCGGCTCCATCCGGTACTGTAAGAAAAACGTCAGCGAGACTTCTGGATTGCGCCTCAGGTATCGAGCACAGACAGCTCGTTCACCATCACACTGAAAGCTCTATTGCACAGGATGTGAGCGCGAGTACCAATGTTGAGTGATATCTACTGACCTGTCAGAGTACAGTGATGCACGCTTCTCGAGGATTTCCCTGGCCGCTTCAGTGCTGTTCAGCACGATCATATGCGTTCCTAACACATTGAGATACAATATGTCGGATCCTGGCGCCCACAAGCATGAGCTGCTATCATAGAAAATGGTTCTGAACACTAGGACGAACCATATTTGCGGCCCCATGCTTCATAAGTGAGCCACGTCGACTCCCTGGGTAGGTCGAAGAGATTTCCTACCAGCGGGAGGCCGCGGGGTCCAGGCGGGTACCTGCGACGATGCTTACTCGAAAAGAGGACCACGGCACCCACGGCCGCGGCACACAGAACGTAGGCCAATGTGGAGGTCATGAGGAAAGAAGGGGACTCTGTACGAACGAACCAGTAATTAGACCTCGTTATATACCGCATTGGTTTGTCTCCGGCGCGAATGCGTTGGCCCGAGGATGATTTTAACATCAGGGTGCAAAGATGCGTGTGCCTTCTACGACAGAGATAGTCAACATGAGCTAAACTCGGGCATTTATTTCCCTTTTCCATGTTCTGTTGTCGTTTGTAGTGGCGCACCACATGTTCTATCACGGCCCGTAACTGGAGTCAACGGTATTGATATAAAACAAGGAAGTCACGGAATACACGCCTTATACAACCCTAAAGCCATCTGACCAAGGAGGAAATACCTCAAGGACAGTGGCGGTGATGGTCAATTTGAGGGTGACAATGGCCTTCTCTCGCAAGCGTACGACACGTACCATATCGCCGACCGCCAGCATCGACCAGGTCAAGGACACATCACCTAAAGCCGACTCGTGACGTTCAATCTGTCGGTATTGCAAGCTGGCTATGGTACAAATGTCGTCTGTACATCGAGACGTTTTGGCTCACGCTCTCTTTTCCAGGTACTGCCTCAAGTCTTCTGTCGAGCGCTGCAAACAAGAACCGTATCAGCGGCGTACGCGTGCAGAAGGGACCTTGAATGTACAGACCTTCACCCACGCCGCGCGGGCCAGGATGCCGTCCAGCGTCTGCTCGAGCGCCATCTTGTACTTGGACGCGTCTTTGCCCTATAGGACGCGCGTAAGTACCACATGAGCTGGGCAGAAGCGGCGGTGGCGCGCGCACCTCGAAGAAGGCTTTTGTCTCTGTGTAGTCCTTTTCTGTCGCGAGGCCGCCGAAGGCGTACTGAGTCCGGGCGTCAGCAACATTAGCGCGGCGTGAGAGGCACACGTACCTTGACGATGTTCTGCATCGAGAAGTTGCCCGCAAACCGCTCCGAAAGCTAAACGTCGTTAGCACCCGCGGCGCCCGGGCAGGGCGGAAACACGCACCGTATCGTACGCGCCCTTGAACTGCTCCCCGACGTAGTGCCGCGCGCCGTAGTTGTCGAGCAGGCCCGCGAAAAAGTAGAAGATGTCCTGGTCACGGCACTTGTTCATGAGGTAATCCCACGTCTCGTCGCGTAGGGCGCGGTCCGTCGGCGCGCCCATCGCGCGCATGGCGGCGATGCCCATCTGCGGTGTTTTGGGCTTCACGGCGATCGCCTTGACCGTGTCGTACTCTTTGCGTCCGCCACCCTCGACGGCCTGCGCCTCTTTTGTCAGCTCACAAAAGAGAGGTGGGATGGGGGAACGCACGGTCCAGTAGATCACGTTCATTAGATCAGGGGGAATGCACGAGTCGTCGCCAGAATCGGTGGCTTGAGCGAAGCGCTTCGTGAGCTCCTTCACAACGCTGCAGGACACACAAATCAAAACCCTGACTATGGTCTTAGCGAAAGCTGGCGTACGATGGGGCGCCAGAGAACGCGGCCTGGCGGATAGCGGTCGTGCGTAGTTGCCTGATATCGACGTCCTCATCCTCGGGGTACTCGAATCCGAGACGCTCGACAATAGGGACGAAGAGTTCCTACAATCCACCTTGAGTCTCGCCCTCAAAACCCGCGTAGACGCTGGCGCACCTGACGGAGCTCGTTCAGCTTATTCGTGACGTCCGGGTGCTCGAACCACGTCGACGAGATCGTCGACAGACTCGCGGCGACGCTCTTCCACACCAGGTCTACGCCTTATCAGCGGCCGACGCTCAGTGGAGAAAGGGTGCACGCACATTCTTTCTCCTTGTGGAACGCTGCGTACAGTTTGAGCGCGGCGCTCACGTCGAGGTAGCCCGCCTTCGCGAGCGCAAGCGCGTCGTAGACGAGCCCGACGCGGTCCTCGAGGCCGAACACCGAGTCTTCTTTCGCTGCCTCCTCGGCGATCTTGACGAGGCGCTCGGGGGTGTACAGCGCGCGGACTGGCATATATCCATGTAAGCACACATGGGGCCCAATGGGGGAGAGGGCGACGTACAGACGGAGACCGTGCCCGCGTTGAGCTTGAACGGCTTCGAGGTATCCACGGCGATGAACTTTTCGCGCTCGTCGAGGAGAATGGTGTGGTCGACCGATGCTTTGCCACTTGCATCTGTCGTCAGGAGGCTGAGCGGGATGCTCCTGCGCGAGCCGGACCAGGGTATATGAGCACTCTGGCTATACGCGTGTAGATGAGGGCAGGGGATACGAACCAGATGGTTTCGTTGTCCTTGGGCTCCGCCGGGCCGGTCTCGAGGAACCGGTCTTGTCGGACGCGAATGCCGCCTTCGACTTCGGTGACGGTGACGACGGGGAAGCCCATCTGCGCGACAGAAGTAAACCTTGAACTTGGTGGGAAGTCGTGTGAGCGAGCGTACCTTCTTGACCCAGTTATCCATGACCTTGGGCACATCGAGGCCTAGAATAATGGATCCGTCGCTGAGTGACAGTCGGGAAGTGATGAATGTGGGAACTTACCGCTGGCCTCTGCGACGCCGTCCCAGAGGTCCTTCGTGACGCTGTTCGCGTACAGGTGCTTCTTCAAATAGATAGAGACACCCTTGAGGAACTTCTCCTCGGTGACATAGCGTGACGCCATTCGGAGTACTTGCGAAGGCTAAGTTAGCATATATTTTGCTCTCGTCGATCAAAGAGTACCTGAGGCAGCCTTCTCATATGATAGCGCGTCGAAAATCTGACGAAAGCCAGGGTGGGTAAATGATAATTTGAAGCAGAATAGAGATGTACCTGGTTGACCATGTTCGCGTCGGGGCAATCAACCTCGATGGGGTGCGAAGAGAGCTTGGCATCCAGCGACATTGCTTGATTGAGTGCCTCAGATACGAAAGCCGGGTGGAGTTTCCACTCGGGGAAGATCCTGTGTAGAGCCGAAATCAGTCGCTGTACGCTTGCAGAGTACGACATGTCTTACTTGTCTACATATTTCTCCTTCAGTATTTAGTTGGCTTGTAAGACATTGAAAAGGACGCACCGAGAATGATGGTCTCGCCGATGAGCGACGCGAAACCTTCGTTGAGGTACAAGTTGTCCCACCAGGCCATCGTGGTGATGTTGCCAAACCACATGTGTGCAACTTCGTGGCTCTGTACCACTGCGACGCGCTTCTTGCCGTCCAGGTCCGCCTTCTTGGGGTCCAGCAGAAACGCGCTCGTCCTTCCCGTGATCAAGCCCCAGTTCTCCATCGCGCCAGCGTCGAAGTCGGTCGCGACAAGCGTGTCGAGCTTCGGGAGGGGGTACTCGATGTCGAAGACCTGCTCGTAGTGCGGGAGGACCTTTTTCTTGACGTCGAGCGCGAACTGCGCCTGGGCGATGAGGTCGCCGGTCGTGTACACGCGCAGCGGGCGGACCTTGCCCGAGAGCGGGGACGTGTACGTGTCCTCGACGTACTCGAAGGGACCGTTCGCCCACGCGACGATGTACGTCGACATCGGTGGCGTGTTCTCGAAGGTTGTGATCTTCCACTTGTCCTCGGACGAGCCTGTCGTGAGCGCGGAGAGCTTCGCGGTCAGCCAGGAGACGGTGTCCGGGCTCTCGGTGAGTGACGGCGTGTAGATGTGCTCGGAGGTCGCGGGCATGTTTGCGAGGTTCACAGTGTCCGCGCGAGAGATCAACGTGAGCCCGAAGGTCGCTTTCAGCAAGGGCTCGTCCCAGCAGGGGAAAGCACGCCTAGCAGCGGTAGGCTACGAAGCACGTCAGTGGGATGCTCGAAAGACTACGAGGAGTCCAGAGTAGCCGTTGCGGGGCTGCTGCAAAGTTGTTGCAGGATCTCGTGCTGCGAGTTCATCCCGGCTCGCGTCTCGAGCGCTTAGAGCAGAGACCACGCAATTGGCGTCCTGCCATGTTGCAGATCAAGTGTAGCTATAGTCTTCCCAAGACAGACAGCGTCACAGTGACTACTAGGTAGGCGCCCATATTGCGGCTGCACCAACGAATCTTGCAACAGCTCCGGAGCCATCGCAGAGAACGCTGTTACGAACCCTGCAACAAAATGCTGCAAACGGACCCCTGCAACAGCCACTCTGAGAGGCAAGGAAACGCACCTCAAACTGAGTCAAGGCGTAGTGTGCCTTCTTGCCGTCGTGCTCCCACTCCGATCGGTAGTAGCCCATCATGCCGTTCGTGAGCTCGCCGTCAAAGTCGATTTTGAGCGCGATCTTGCTGCCTGCCGGGAGGGTGGTCGGAAGGGGCAAGGTCGCCCGTTCGTCCTTGTCGTCATAAGTCAAAGCGGAGGCCGGTTGGACGAGTTCTTCCTTGAGGGCGGTGGAGGTTAGCTGGACCCTTCCGAGGTTGAGCTTGGCGGTGTGGAATTGGATCGAGTTGGTTTCCTCGACGACATCCAAACTATAAAATCGAGTGAGTTTCAACCTGCGTGTATGTCTCTGAGCATGGTCACATACTGAGCGGTGACATAGCCGTCAAACTTGAGTGCCTTCAAGTCTGTGCGGACGGTGACGTCGTAATGAACGGGCTTGACGTTGGTGGGGAGCCTGTACTGGTCTGCCGGCCTTGTGGCGGCTGGGGGAGGTCCAGACATCTTGGCGTGCGTGAAGCACTGGCGGGCGAGTGAGAAGGCGAGGGGAGAGGAGGAGAAGGGAGGACGCGTAGGCCGTGCATGGTTAAGTAGGCAGCGGCTATCGATCTGATCAGCTGGGACCCGCAGGTGTCGACGTATGGTGCGCCACGCGAGGTTCGCTGCTGGGTGCGGTGGTCCCAACATTGACCTCCCAAATCAGTCCGCGTCGCGTCTGTGCAGCTTCGGCCCTGGCGCTAAATCCCATCACCACCATCCCTTCTGGAATTATTCGTAATTCTTCCGCTCTCGCCATGCGCTGCAACACCTGACAATATATTTCGCCTCATTTTCCGCATTCTCCTGTGACTCCAGCTTTCTTGGTGCACGCTGCAGCTCCTGCCGAACGCACATGTTTGCCATCCACGGCCGCGAATGGCAGGCATTCGTGAGACGCGGTTGGACTGGAGCTGGGACTTTGCATGTTCGGCCTACTATTGCAGGGAGGACTGGGGACGGAGACTACCAGTTTGGTTCCCACATACTGCTTCTTCTCGCTACAAATTCACACGACAGGTTCAAGCCCACAGAGGATCACCCCGCGTTTTACGAGGTCGTCGCCATACGCGTCGTGGCAATGCAGAATGCATGGACTTGGGACAGACTTTTGAGCTTTCGTCCGCGCACGGTACTGCAATGACGTCTATGCGAAATCGTATAGAATCCTTCGGTAACCGGTGCAACAGCGGCACAACCCCACGGCATTGAACGCTCGGTATCGTTATGCACACTGAATATCAATATTTTCAGTTGCTCAGCGCATCCCTGACCCTTTCAATCGGTGTCTCCGCCGACCTATACGGAAGCTGATATGGTTGACATCAAACACTGCTCACCCTGGTCCTGTCAGCACGTTCCTATGACGTCGTGGCTATGCAGACGGTTCAAGTGACATACTTTGGTAAGTATGGCAAACGGTCTATCTGACTCTTCTTGTGCTCATCAATCATAATTCTCTGGTCACCCGCAGACGCCACAGTCGTAGATCTCAGGATTGGCCGTATTGCTTGCCGACTTGTGCGGCATACCAGTGGTTGTCGGCATGCAATACTCCTTGTGCCCGCTCACCCGCCATTTAATCTACCGAAGTTAGTCTTTGCGAAGACTTTAGGCGGAGCCGCACGTCCCTGCGATGGCAAGGTGCGAATGGGGTGGTGACAGCGACGATCTAATGTTCATTAATCTCGTATCGTCGGCAATTTAGATCCAGGCTCACTCCATATAATGCTACGCTTGACCTCAAAGGAGGCCGGTAATTCACCTTCCCCCTCACCCGTTTCTTATGGTACCATGCCACCGTTTGTGAGGTCTGGAGTCACCTCTGCCTAGGTTTATATCTCACGATACCCCCAGCCCAGGGCGTCTGAAACCATGGTTGGCTTGCCACAGAAGGTCACTGACTGCATCCTAACTCACTGCCGCCATGATATCCGGTCGCTACATCGGTTCTCTCTCGTCTCTCGCTCATGGTGTACGTCTGCCCGGCGCTGGCTATTCTACTCTGTGAAGGTCGACAGCTGCAGCTCGCCCTACGACAACGACATCTCTCCGGTGGACGCTTTCATCCGCTTCATATCTTTCACTCCAGATATCGCACAATTCGTTCGCGTCCTCGATGTCAATATGACAGCTCAGATGGAGCCTATCAGCGGCATCGCTCTCGGGGCCTTGCTCTGTCGTCTTCCCCGACTTCGATCATTAGGCGTTTACAATTCCGGCTTTTACGGAAACCTGGTCATGGATGGCACCTCATGTCGGCTGAACACCTTGACTCTGTACAACATCTGGGATGGCGATGGTCACCTAACACTATCGCGACTCTTAAACCTATTTCCCGAACTCCGAGAGCTGTACACAGAGGCTCTCAGCCCTTTATTCGCTCAAGTACAAGAGGACGACTCCACGCCTTGGTTCCACTTATCCACGCTATCGCTTTTGGAGCCCACGGCACAGCTCTTGACCTCGACCTCACACATGGTCGCATCGTGCGAAGCTCTGGAGATGACCCTCTCCGACTCTGTCAGCAGACAAACAAGAGCTTTTATCAACACCATCGCCCCCAGCATCGTGGACCTCCAACTCATCGTTTCCTCCAGCGCGGCGCGTAGGTTCCACCCCTCTCAGTCTCAGAGCACAGCTGATCGCGCCCCCAGACATGGACGACATCCCCTTCGACGCCTGCACCTCCCTCCGCACGCTCACCCTCCTCGAGCCCCCGTCGCGTTGGTCCACCCCGTCCTGGACGCTCGCGCTCCAGCCGTCCCCCCTCCCCGCGCTCCCCGCGCTGCTGCGCCGCCTCCCGCCCTCCGTCGAGCGCGTCCGCATCAGCCTCGCGCGCGCGCTCGTCGGTGCGCACGCCGACCAGGTGCGCCCGCTTTTGGACGCCGGGAAACGTGCACGCCTCGCGGTGGGGCCCGTCGTGCGCGGCGACCCGCGCGGCGCGCTCGATGCACACGGCGCGGAGCGCCTGCAGGCGGGCGTCGTAAAGTGGCAGGCGCCCGTGCGGTGTGCGTCGTTTTGGTATGCGCCGTGGGTCGGGTGGGTGTGTGAGCCTGACTCCTGAGGTGCGTGTCTTGATTTTGCGTGGGGTGCGGGTGCTGATGTGTGTGCAGCCCACGGTGTTGCCGTAGGTGGACTCGTGGGCGTTTCATCTGCTGTCGTGAGACTCGTTTTGGCTGGAACATTCATTGCTCTCCCGCTCGTCGACTGTTTTGTTACTGAAGGACACTTCAAGTTTTTCGTTGCTCACTCTACTACAAGCTTCAGATTCCCTTGCTTCTTTCGCTCTCGATAAACCTGCAGACTCTGTCTTTGTTTGGACTCGTCTCGCCGTTGGATGTCAAGCTCGACCATTGCTTCCTGGCATTAATTGATTTCCTCTAACAAGTTGTCGATACTTCTATACTGTCTCGCAGAACAGCTTCCACCTGTCGGAGCAGAGGGTGTTTGACGTTTGTGCTTTCACCAGGCATATTGAACCAAACACTCTTGTTCCCCTTTGCATGTGCGGTCATGAGTAAATTGTCTGCGACTGTGGATATTCTTTCATGGTTTTAGTTTCCTGTCTCTCAACATGCGAGATACGCCGACTGTGACACATTGCAACCGTGACGGATGACCGGCGCTGACGGCTGTGACGCGTAACACTCCCACTTTTTGTGACAGGTAGGCTATGGCGTACAATCGAGTTTGTCACTCATTCTCACTACAGGCCTTAAATTTCCATCCTTTCTTCGACCTCGGTAAGAGTGCAGGCTTAGTCTTAGCTGGTCGCTGATGTTACTATTGCCAGTCAATCGTTTTCTTACATGGGAACAAACCTTTTCCCATAGTAATCTGCTATCCGAGTCCGTTGGAAGCTTCAAGCCGTCTTTGTCGCTTCGGCAAGTTCTTTCACATACTCAAGCTTGCCCTGGTCTAGGTTTGAGTAAGCTCGGGCCGATGACTGCGTCAGAGCAAGATCGTAGTCAGGTTTTTGAGGTGTTCATGAAGCTGACCACGGTTTAGGCTTCCTTCTCACGAGTTCCGAACCACCCAACGCCCCCTTATGAGCTTCTGTGTCGCACCTTCGAAGGCAGGTTCCCTTCGTCTTGGTCAGTTGAAACCTTGGACCCCTGCCACTCAAAAGAGAACGTCTCGGACATTCTCAGTCCGTGTCGCACACTTCCTGTTTCTCGATGAGCCCTTCCTTACGACGAAGGGAAATACGTCGGGTCAGCTTGAAGTTACTTATGGTCCAAGCACCTAGCTTCCGTTATCGTGAGAACGACAGTGTCTTTGATGCCGAAATTTGCGATTGACTGACATCTCAGGGCGTGTCAACTTGTAATCTTGTTGCAGGATGAAAAGTCTACCCCCCTGGAATGGGGAACTTTCCCAGCTGCGTGTCACCAGCTATCGCTGCAAAACATGTGTTGCAACGGTCAGCAGACCCGCAATGACAAGCCCATCCGCTGCATCGCATCC
Source organism: Phlebiopsis gigantea 11061_1 CR5-6 (assembly GCA_000832265.1). Lineage (NCBI taxonomy): Eukaryota > Fungi > Basidiomycota > Agaricomycetes > Polyporales > Phanerochaetaceae > Phlebiopsis > Phlebiopsis gigantea. The sequence continues at coordinate 121,525 of KN840487.1, forward strand.
CAGAAGGTATGCGGTGGGGCAATCGTGTGAGCTGTAGAAAACCATCGAGCGTGAATTTGGCGAAATTTGGGCGGTTCGCGATTTCTACGCCCTGGACCATACGATTAGTCCGGTACGTAGTCGGTATGTATTCTCACCACAGCATCAGATCGCCACCCCAGCTCACCCAGTACTCTGGCTGAGCTCAACATATACGAGATAAAAAGTGGCAGGTCGATTATCTCTCGAGTAACGAACCCTGTGTTATCCCCTCCGATGGCACTCTCCTCATCAGCCTACGCGCTGTGGGCTTTGCTGCTTGGTGGCGCTGTCGTACTATTTGCGAGGCAGAAAGGCCGCAAGTACCCACCGGGTCCAAAGCCTCTACCGATCGTTGGTAACCTCTTTGACCAGCCAAAGCTCGAGCCGTGGAAGGTCTATCAAGAGTGGAGTCGGCAATATGGTGCGCTATGAATTCTCTTGGGATTTTCAAGATTATAGCACCCTAATGAATACGTTTAGATTCGGATATCATTTACTTTAGGCTGCTGAGCACACACGTCATCGTGCTGAATAGTATCCAGGTTGCAAAGGATCTGTTGGAGAAGCGTGCCTTGGTGTACTCTGGAAGGTGAGCGTCTTTCGACTACTAGTAACTCGTTACCTAATGGCTTTTGGCAATATTTGTCTCGCAGGCCTTTCAGCGTGATGATCCATGAGTTGTGAGTAAAAGGCCAAGGCGCGCGCGTAGAAATCACACGCTGAGGATAGCCTCCATAGAACTGGCTGGGACCGGAACCTCGCGCTCATGGACTACGGTGACGAGTGGCGCTCCCATCGGAGAATGTTCCATCAGCAGTTTACTCCGAAGGTCATCCCCGAGTACCATCCTGCGTCACAGAGGGGAATCAGTCGCTTTCTCAACCTACTGCACGAGTCTCCGGACAACTTTCCGCGACATATTCGCTTGTGAGCCTTCTCCAGAAAGTATCATGAAGCGTATTGTAACCATTTATTTTTCTTGGGACAGTATGACAGGAGCCATGATTCTAAGACTCATGTACGGAGTCGAGGCTCAGCCCAGCGATGATAGGAATATAGCACTCTCGGAGAAAGCGGTCGACGTTTTGTCAGATATGGCTAATGCGGGAGCGTATTTGGGTAAGGATCCATGCCAGCGACAGTCTTACAGATTGACTGATCAGAGAGTAAATAGTTGATATGGTACCAATCTGTAAGTAAACTTTCAAATTCTCCATCGATCACCCGTCGCTATAAACTGGAAATCTTTATAGTGAAGTATCTACCAGCATGGTTTCCCGGAGCGGTATTCAAGCGTCAGGCGTCAGAATGGAAACCTATTGTCGACGAAATGTTCTTCAGGCCGTTCAGAGAACTCAAAGCCGCAGTGGTACGTTAGCAAACGCAGAAAATATATAACCACTCCGACCTCACTCGTCCCGGGGAATGGTCAGGACAATGGTCATCCAAGGCCCTGTATTGCATCCAAGATGTTAGCCAGATTCCCCCAAGACGCTTACAACGAGGATATTGAAACGGTGATAATCAATACCACAGGGTCGGCCTATGCCGCTGCGGTCGACACTGTGAGCGATATCTAAAGTAGTTGTCGAATGTAAGCTGACTATTAATATTGTGCCTTTTCGAGACGGTGACAACGTTGAACGTGTTTTTCTTGCTGATGCTTCAATATCCCGAAGCCCAACGTCAGGCACAAAAGGAATTAGATACTCTATTGAGCCAAGGTCGCTTACCCACTGTGAACGATCGAGCATCGTTGCCATACACAACTGCGCTTGTTCGCGAAGTATTCAGGTGGGTGCAGTACCACGGGTGCGATGTTCTATACTTGGGCAGGACTTAACGGTAGAACGGACTCTTTACTAGGTGGCACCCGGCACTGCCTCTAGGTAGGTCGAATCTTTGCGTAGTACCCCTCCGAAGTGAACTCACACCATAAACATAGGTGTCATGCACAAGACTACGGCCGATGATGTATATGAAGGGATGTACATACCGGCGGACACTCTCGTCATCGCAAACTCCTGGTAAGCGAATGTACAAAGTAATCCGATATACTCCTTACAGTAGCAACATTCCAGGGCAATTCTTCACGATGAACGGAGATATCATAATCCCTTTGTTTTCGACCCTGCTCGGTACTTGACTACCAGCGGAAATCTGAACCCCGACGTTCCGGACCCCATCGAAATATTCGGCTTCGGACGAAGGATCTGTCCAGGGAGGTATTTCGCGCTCGATACTATATGGCTGGCGATCGCCAATGTGCTAGCTGCTTTTACCATCGAGAAACCGCTGGACGAAGCTGGGAACGTGATTGAGCCTAGCGGAGAATTTGTCTCCAGTTTATTCAGGTGAGTTTCATTAGCATGATTATATTCAGAGGACCGCTGTAAAACCGTGCGGACAGTCCTCCCAAACCTTTCAAAGCAAGCATCAAACCACGATTTTCAGAGGCGGTAGACCTCATAAGGTCTCCGGTATCCGAATTCACAGATGATTAACTAGCTTGCACACGTTGAAATACGGATGAATTGTAGTCGTCTCGTATGAACATTAGCAGGGATGACATACGAGTGCAATCGAGACGGTGATCATGTACATATTTTCCTCCAAGGGAAAACCTGGCTAGCAGGGAGAGCTAAGAGCAGAAACGCCTGATACTAGCAGGCAGTTTCGCCGGGAATAACGAAGTAGGAATATGTTTGACGATCGAACCCCGATCGTGGGCCTGGATTATCTTCTCGAGGTCGCCCTTGATGACCCTGTTCGACACGGTCAGGTCGTCCAATGCATGCGTGAGCTCACGGCCAAACGACGCGTAGTCTGCTTCGAGATCGATGAGATAGTTGTAGCGGTCAACGCTGGTGGCATGGTCAATACAATAGCAGCGAAGGAAAGACAATGTACCTCTCTTCGCGCATCGCTGTCAAATCGGCGGCTGCTTCCTCGAGCATGAGTTTCCGACCCCTGCGCACTTCGTGCCTGACACCCTCTACTCGGTTTGTTATCTTATGCAACACAGCCTGACAGCAACGTTGAGTACAGCACCAAGTTAGCATCCGAACTTGACACACCTGTTGAATTTGCTGCAGAACGTTCGCTAAGTCTTCCATATCAGGCGGCGCATCGAGCCGTTTCTCCCCTCGTCTCTCCGGATACTCAAACCGGGTCTTCTTCGAAGGATTTTTCGGAGTGGACTGGAGAGGCTTGTGAAAGGCAGGGAAGATGGACGCGGCAGCTGTTTTCGTTTTCGCAAGTTTGAGACTCGGGGCCCTCATGACCGTCATGTCCTGATACCTCTGCTCGACCGGCTCAAAGACGAGAGGTTCTACTATACCGTTGGGAGAAGCCTTGGACTCCTCTCTCACCATATCGTTGCGGGTTGGAGACCCGTCGACGACATTTGATATGGACTGAGGCTTCTCGGGAGAGGGGTGCACTGCATGGTGCGGGACATTCTATGGTGGTTGTGAGAGAAGAGTAGCACTTGCTAGAGTTACCTTACCTTGATGTCGGGCTTGTGAAGCGTGTTAACTTGATATTGATTGGATACAATCTCTGTCGTCTTTGGCGACGTAGAATTAGAATCCACTGCGTCTACGAAGTCACCGTACACGACGACAGTCGGCTAAAGCCAACGTCAATGCATAGTTGTGTGATATAGTAAAACCCACTAGTACATCGTCGGGATTGTCGAAAATCTCTGGCAGTACGATGGAGTCCAGCGTATGGTCACTGGCGGCCTCGTTCTTAGCCGCACTAGAGCTATGATCGGGTTGATCGAGTTTTGTGATATCCAGAGAGTTCCAGGGAGCTTTGTTCGATTTCCTGCGGGATGCTGTATCCTTGGAGGACATAAAAGTGTCAATAGTGATGGAGCCTACTCACGTACGCATGATGCCTACCTTCATGGGCTTGGTCGTGTCAATATTGGTTTCAACACTCGGAGACTTCTGTTGTTGATGAGTGTCGGCTTGACGAACAGGTAGGTAGACCAGGGATGCCTTTGCCGTATCAGGTTCCTCTGGTATAGATACTTCCTTGTGCTCGAACGGTTCTGCATGCTCCTCTACGGCATGCTGATCGCCAAACATATTGTCTTCGACAGGATCATGGTGCTCCGTCGCCGCCGACTTCAAGTTGAGTTTAGCCTTTCGCGCAATACTCTTGCTCTTCTCCTTGCTCGTCGTCGCCGTGTCGTTCTCCTTGCCTTTCGTCGCAGCAGCGCGCGTTGTTTTCTTGACAGTCTTCAGCTCGACGCTGGACGTCTTCTCCACGGCTTTCACCGGTTCCTTGAGCGCAGGCTTTGCTTTGGCGACCTTGAGTTTGGGCTTGGGCTTTACGGACTTCGAGGCAGAAGTCGCTGGTCCAGGGATGACGTCGTAGTCGATCATCGGCTCAGCAGGGGCAGAAGGCGGTGAGCAAGTTCGTGTCTTTCGCCCTCCATAGTGCTTGTTGGCTCTCCCGGAGGACGCAAGATCAGGCACGAATACGGGAGACTCCGTCTTCTCCAAGGGTGTATGGACCAGAACTGTGGGCTTGCTTTCCGGCTTTGCGCGCTTCACGGGGGCCGCGTCCTCCAAATCTTCGGGTATTTGCTTCCGCTTAGTTCCTTTGGAGGCCAAGGGTTCTGCAGGAGACGTGTTCAGCGGCTCGCCTTTCTTGCGAAGAGCACCCCTGACTGCTTTCTTGATGGGCTGTACAGGAGGGGAGCTGACTCGGACTGGATGGGGCTCAGCATGGAGCATCGAGGAACAGAATTCGAACTCGCCTTGTCTCATGTCTCCGGGTTTCGTTTCGGCCTCCGCCACGGATGCTTTCCTGAGTGTGTCTTTACGAGTGGCAGCGCGTGTCTCAGGGACGGATTTGATTGGGGAATCCAAAACGATGGGTTCATTAGAAGAGTTTCCGGGCACTACAGCAACAGCAGACTTCTCCCGAGAGGAAAGAGCTCCGAATTTGGAGGATTGCCGGCGAGACGAAGAGGAAGGGCCAGAGGGCGTGACAGCAGTCATAGCAAGAACAGAGCGGCGCCTAGTAACCGTCGGCTTGTTGGCTGAAACAACTTCCTCAATCTCGTCGTCGGAGACCAGGATCACCTTTTTCTTCGGCGGAGGGCGCGATGGCGTAGAAGCTGGCAGATCGTCGTCAGAGTCGAGGACAGCTCGTCCTTTCGTGCGTAGCGCGGTCCTAGCTGGTTTGTTCGAGTCCATCGGAAGAACGTTCGTTACAGACTTCCGCAGCACCTTTGGAGGAGAGGGAGGGCGTTCTGGCTCCGAGAGACCGTCGTCGCTAGTTCCGAAAGCTTTTTCGCGGAGGATCTGGCTAGTCGTGCGTCGGGCCGGGGTTGTAGGACCAGGTGCAAGCGGGGTCGGCACGTCATCGGCAGCAGCAAAGACAGCATCAGAAGCGGCAGCTCGCTTTGGAGTAGAAGCAGATACAAGAGCACGAGCAGGAAGAGTATCAGAGAGTTTTGCAGCGGTAGTAACAGGTGAGGCAGCATGAGCATGTTGCGATGGTACAAGACTTAACAGGGATGGATCTATGCATTGAATTTGGTCATCGTGAAGAGCAAGGTCGAGGTTGTGGTCTTCAATGGGCTCGTTCGTTTCATAAACTGGAACCCCATTTAGTATGGAGCACCTCATATGCGGATCACTTACATTGAGAAAGATTTTCAATGCGCTGTTCCAGCTAGGCGATGGGTGATGATAAGAATTTGACGAACGGAAGCTAGAGATCACCTACCTCATGTCTTCCTATAGGATTCCCCGCAAGGTCGATCTCTAGCGCTGCGGGAGACATGAGTATGGACTGCTTCGCCGCCGAATGAACAACGAGCATGTGCCCCTAGTTCTGTGTTGAGCGATCATTTAGCGGTGAGAGTGTCGCGCTGAGTTACCATTCCGCGACTGTCCAGCGCCGCACGAAGTCGTTGAACGTCACTATCGTCGATGGCGAACGTAAGAGTGGGAATTGTCTGAGTATCGGCTGGCTTCTGTCCAATGGTGGGCCGCGACGTCAATGTTACGATCACCCGAGTAGAGAACTGTGGAGAGTTCGAATGATGCAGGAGTTTGCGATTTGTAATCTCTACTTTGGTTACTGTCGAGTAGGGCGCAGTCAGAGAGTCAAATAAATCTTCCTGTTGCCAATTACGCGAAAACAAGACGCATATAATCAGGTAAATCGTTGACTGAGCTACATGGAGAAGGCTTACCCCCACAAGAACGTTCGCTAAGAACCCTTGACCGTCAACATACACACGGTCGGACGGGTTTGGATCTTCCCCAACGAATACTTCCGGGACTTTGAATGGTTGAGGACTAGTAAATATCAGCGAAATGTTCACGAGGCAGGGAAGAGGGTTCACAATCCAATATTCGATCCGGCCAGTATGTCCACTATCTTCGCAGCCGTCTGCTCCCAGTCAGATGTTGTGACGCGCTCTACCGTATTCGCGAGTTGTTCTCCAGTCCCAAGATCGTCAGGGGAAGAGTCGACAAATACGGAGCGAATGAAAGCTCTCCGAATGGCCCTACCGGTTTCTGAAGAACCGGAAGAAGGGATCATGCGTGCAAACAGGTTTAGAATACTCTCCAATACTAAATAATCTGGATGTATGCGGTCAGACTCAGTCTGTTCCCCCAATTGCTGATGCCAACCTTTCGTTCTCCATAGCATAGAGCCAAGTTTCGTGCTTTGCGAGGAAAACAGGATAAGCCAGTCACACCGTTTGGTATTGAGCGCTGCAGACTCACCCGCCGAGCAGATCAGCCTGGAGAAGCCGCTTCTGGTTGGCCGTATGTGCCTCTGCACTATCTGATAATACCGAATAACCCTGAAGCGTACAGATTAGCTCATCTTCTTCGGGAATCAATCGACACGCACCGTGCATCTGAGTTCGGTGCTCATATGAGCAATCGATGCTGAAGATAATATCGAGCAAAGGGTAGGATAAAGACATGACCCGATGGCTTCTTTGAATTTGTCTGCATGTATGCTTAGTATGTGTAGGTAATTCACATAAGAATTTGTGGTACCTGCTGGTTCTGCATCTAAAATATCCTGAAATCGAGTGTCAGGACACTATCGGCGTTTCAGACGAGCGATGATGCTCACCAGCACACCAGATAAAGAGGCGTTCAACACATGCTCCCATCTACTCTCTTGACCCGGATTCCCGGCGGTAAAATCCTTAAGTATCTTATCGTCGTACAATGAGCGACATAGCACCGACGTCAACCCCAGTGCCAGCTCAGGATAGGTGGAGTACAGAGTCGGAAGACGTTGCCTAAGAACGTCACGAAGCTTGCTAGCTGCGTCAGAGGATATGGAGGATGATTTCTACACGAGATCAGCACCTGAGCATCATGATAAAATACGTTCATACCAGAAACACCAAATAAGACTTGATTTGACTGAGAGTGCTAGCATGGTCCTTCTTGTATTTTGACTTCGATTTCTGAACGGCTTTCTTGAGCTTGTCGAGGGAATCATCTACGGTATCCATGGGAGATATTATGACTGCAATAGTAAGTAGCACACTTCAAGGATCGTTGGGAGTGAGGTAAAGTTAGCAGATCGAGGTGGATGAAATGAAGATGAGCGTGACAAGCTGCAGCGCTGCCATGCCTGATCGGACTTTGCCGCGCCACGACGGCCTACAGGGTGCCCGGCACCCGGCCCGGAAGTCGCCCAATCTGATCGATGAAACTCGACGACACATCCTGGTCACAGACGACACAATACCCGGGTCACACAGGCCCGCTATCGGAAGACTAACAGCATTTGATTAATGCTATTAGAAATGAGTCAGATGGGTCTACTCGTGTTATAATATGTGGACAGCATGGATAGTGATGACACTGAGAATGGAGTGTTTATAGATTACAAGAGGTGCCTCGCTTCGCTCCGGCATGAATGCTCGAAACTATGTCATTAATCCTAGTCTATCCGTTGTGCAAGATATTGGTGGCAATAACATGGACGTAAATTACCTATATTACCTTGCTTGTCAAGGTCTCTCTGTTTTCCGTAATTCAATTTGAAATAAGAAGCCCAACTCACCGGAGCTTGCCGCGCCAACCGGAGTTAGCCGTAGTCACAGTGATGACTACTCACGTAGCGTGACGTTGTTCCCCTCATCCACTTGCCTTTATTCTGGCAGTGGTGATGCTCCATGTACAATTTATTCATGTATCTACCTTGATAGCCATTTTTGTGCCCATTTTCTGCCGCCATTTCTGTGTAATGTCATCCAAAGACTCCAGGCAATCATCCTCCGCCAGCAGTAGTGGATCATGTGATCATGTGATCATGATGCTTAGAACATTGTGTTGTTGAAGTCATGTAGCAATCGGATGGTTTCGCGTCCCGAGCTACGTGAGAGTGCGACATACAGGTTCTTTGTGTACTTGTATACTAGCCTATACTGGTCTTCATTGATGA
>KN840487.1:130006-143071 GCA_000832265.1 Phlebiopsis gigantea 11061_1 CR5-6
ATGCTGTCTGTGAAGACTCTTATCAATCCTATTGCGAGTAAGAAATAGTTTTCTACCTGCAACCTGTGCCTTACAAATTGAATTGTACCTGACTTGAATAAGTATTTGTGTGACTAACTGTGATATCGAATGGCTAGGATGTATTTCGCATATGGTGATAGAGATTTGAATAAAAATACAGTACTAGTGACGCCTGACTTGTCAGACAAGCAAGGTTGGTGCCGCCGCAGGAGGCGCTTGACCAGTTCAATTCGAAATCAGAAGCACAACTCACCGGATTTTGCCGTGATGAGTCACCGTGTCACAACGTAACGCGCGTCGAACTGTAGTGCATCGTGAGAGAACCATCACCATCTCCCTGGCAGACAGACCACGACGGTGGGCTGTTGGTCCGAATGCATAATGTGGGACACATACAGTGTCTGCGAGAGCTGTAGGGTGGACTCGGACCTCAACGCCCCTGCTCCCAACTGTCCCGCTCGCACTTCCAGCGCCTCTGTTCCACAGGGCGATTAGTTGTGGAGTGTGCGGAAGGGCAAGGCAGGGTATAGAGCGAAGCCGTCTGCTCAGCTGTCCGTTCTTGACCTCCACTGTCGCAACAGCCTCTCAAGTGTGTTTGGAGACGACAGGCTTGGATTGTATGCTAGGATCAACGCTGTCGCTGTTGATGCCGTCTACCTGGAACAATGGGCTCGTCAAGAGGTGCATGGAGGTCTTGTTCATGGTGCGTTATCTAACATCGCAGTGTGAGCATTACTAACAACAAATTGTATTCCGGTTCAGGTGCAGATCAGGCGAGGATTGCTAACATTCGCATCAAGGCGCGTCGTTGCTCACAGCGCCAGCGCTCATTTGTCCACCAGGCTAGCTCCCGTCGTGGTTCGTCTACCACCACCACCTCCTCCTCCTCCTCCTAAGACTTCCTAGTTAAGCCAGGACTCTGTGGAGGTAATTATGTCGCTGTGTACTTCGTTTACCACCAACACCTCCAAAGAATTCGTGCTAAAGCACTCCTAAAACACACCTCGTCAGCCATGGGTCGACGATCCCGCTGCAAAGTGGTTCGGCTTTACGTCAGGCACTCACGCAATGCCCACCTGGTCTCAGGGACGACCCGAAATTTGTTGAGTCTACTCGTCTCCGCAGCCGCAATGCCGAACTCGATTTGCTTGACCATGCACTTCGAGGTAAGCCACGTTGTCACTTAGCCTAAGCTATGTTTAACTTTATCACGATACCCAACATCTGCGACGGAGATGCCTCCGAGAAGACGCACTCACGTTCAACATGGCGGCAGGCCCTGTCAGCGGCGACGACAAACGACACCCGACAGCTCTGTCGACGGGTCGCCGGCATCGCCCGTCGTCGAGTGCGAGCCAGCATTGAAGCAGCAGAACCAACGAATCAGGCCCACCAGGTTCAGATCTACTATGTGTCGCCCTCGCCACTGCGACAACTCGCCGTCGTCATCGAGTTCGTCAATGAGCTTCCCCAACACTCGCCAGTAGAGCCTATCGATGTCCGCCACCGACGTGTACTACCACCAGCCGTATATGTGCTGCTGCAGATCTGACGGTGTGCGCAGAGGTGGTGTGGCAGCGTCGAGCTGTACTCCGACATCAAGGCGCAGTCAGCTCCGGCTTGGGGCTCTGCTGCAGCTGCATGATGTCGCGATGTTGCTCATGAGCGGACGGCCGCTTCTACACGACTGACAATCCCGTCTGGCTGCAGGAGAAGAAGCTGTTCCACCACCCCCCAAGGTCGTCAGCCTCCGTCACCCGGGAAAGGATGTCAAGAGCCTGTCTGTGAGCAAGTTTCCTGTTTCCTTGCTCGTGGACCCGACACCGCGCACATTCAGAGGTGAGCGCATAGTCTCCCGTTTCGACGAAGATGCAACACAGGGACGAGCAGCAGCAGCCCAACGTCTCCAAATTTTATGAACGGGGCGCGCAGTGTGAATGTCGACACACAATGAGGTGGGTGCATTTCGACGCGCATGTATACATTGAGCAGCAGGGCAGCGGGTCGGCGCTGAATGGTAGAAATACAGAATGTACTACTGTAGCAGTATTTCGTGATATGTAACGTTAAGACTATTGCTCTCGCCTAGTGGAAGTCGTACCCTTGCATGTGAACGGTGACGAATGCGGGACAGTGCGGTATATAGCTGTCCGTGACTGAATACTGCACGTGTAAGGTCTACCCCGACTCTGTCCAGTGTTAAACCCTGACAGCTATTGAATGTAGTGGCGTATGCAGGCGCCACAGGGAATTGTCGTCGCAGAAGAGTGTGGCCAGATGACAGGGTGTGAGTGAATGAGATCCTAGGGATCAGCAGGTCCTCCTCAGCCCTCTCTCCGACTTCTCCGCTTGTAGCACCGCGAAGAACACGGACTGTCAATAGCCTCGTTCCAACCTCAATGATCTTCACCCTGACGTTCTTCACTAGTCCGCGATCGATAGAAAAGTTGCGCAACAATCGGTACACGGCGTTCGTCTTGACAATCAGCGTGTGAGGAGGCAGGCCCGGTAAGCTGCGCCGTGCTGCAAAGTCCAGTATACTGCACGAATCCCCATGGTCAAGGCCGACGTCTTCCGCTTCCTTTAAGCTATCGGCCGCGAGGTACATACGTTCCAATCCTTCAATGCGATGCAGAATGGACATGTTATACGCATCAACTTGCTTGTTCGTGGGCGCCAGGATGGATCGTCGGCAGGACATTTCGGCGTCGGTGAGTGCATCGGGTGGGAAGACAAAGTCAATGAGAGCGTTCTCTGTCTCGACCTGCTGTAACATGTCAAGGGAGACCTGAGGCCCAGCCCCGTCTCCAATGTTATCCACAAACTCTGCAAATTCCGGGTCTTCTGCGTTGCGCATTGGGGTGACTAGCTTGAACACTTTGAATAGAGGCCACAGCGGCGATGACTTGATTGACGCATCGACGACCTGCGCCCTTGTACCACCACGGATGACCGGACATGTCTGTCGGAAATCCCCTAATAGTATCACAGTCTTCCCCCCAAACGGGTCGGACGTGTTGGTACATCGCCTCAAGCTATCCTCGACGCAAGACAGAACGGCGCGGTTAGCCATAGGAGCCTCGTCCCACACCGTCAAAGAAGAAGCTTGAATAAGATCTGCTCGCGGGCTCCCTGCTCTGATCGCAGAGTCAAGCATTTCGTTATCTTCGTTGACGGGCACCTGCAGTTACTCTCAGTATTAGTTGACCACTACTATGTGGCTGCTTCTCACCTTGAACATGGAGTGTGTAGTACGCCCCCCTGGGTACAGCTGTGCCGCATAAGCAGCTGTTGCGGTTGGAAGGACAATGTGTCCGCTTGCCCTTAGCGCGTCGCTCAATGCACGGATGAGAAACGTCTTGCCCCGTCCCGCACGCCCATCTACAAAAGCAAGCAGCTGACGACCAGATGTGATAGAATTCATCACTGCATCATAGACTGCACGCTGTTCAGTGTTCAATATTGACCGAGCGTGAGCAGCACGGCATGCAATTTCCTCCCGTGAACTTGACCAACGTTCCAACTCGTGCTCAATCTCGGAGGTAAAAAAGGTGGGCTGCGGAAGGCCGTAGTCGGAGAGACATTTTCCGTGACCTTCGAGAAGACGTCCAATGTCTTGCAGAGCATGGTCTATCCCAATCTCCTCCACGCCGTTGTGTCTCAGTGTATGGTCCAAGCTGATGTGATCTTGCACTCGCTCCCACAACGCCAAGGGAGCTGTCGCGCAGTCGTTCACGAGTAGGTCGACAAATAGTAGCCGCAGCTGAAATGGGGTCTTCAGTGTCTCGATGCCTTCCAGCATTGCTAGCTCTGCTTCTTTCTCTTGGTCGAAGTAGCCATGGGCTGTGGCTGCTGCCTGGAAAGTGGGATGGAGAATTCCGTTGACTGTTCTCACGTCGACGAATGAGACGCAAGGCTTGTTGTAAAGGAGGACCCGCAAGTAGTACCGCTCACCCTCAGACGGCCGTGCACTTTGCACTCTGGCTACATGTTGACGCAGCTGGTCTCGAAGGATAACATGCATACGCGGAGCAGTCACTCCTGAGACTTGTCGCTCTTCGAAGTAACCAACATGACCGACTTTCTCGGGCTTGAATTTGTCGAGGCGAAAGTGGGTGAAATATTCGATGTAGGTTAGATCATGAAAGTGGCGGGTGATGCCGTCAAGCAAGGTGAAAGACCCATGGGGACGACGGAAATAGCGCTCTAAGAGAGACGAAGAATCCAGGTTTGCATCACCGCCTCGGCCATATTGCTTATGAAGCGTAGAGGACTCGTTGTGAACAGGCAATGCTGTAACTGCTGGCTCCTTTCGCGTAATCGAAAATCCTAAAATGCGCCAAGTGGCCTCCATCGCAGAAAGGTACCGGGCTTTCCAGTAGTCTTCTATCTCGTCCACCACCGCGTCGGGATCATGCACCTGATATTTCACTCGATCGGGACCTGCAAAAAATGTGGTGAGTTATATATATCGCAGCGACCAAGCCGGCATAAGCCAAGTGCACCTTTGTGGATGTATTTGAACAGGTATTGAAATAGCTGGCTAGAGCTTGCTGCCTCGAAGTTCACGTGACACTTCAGTTCACGAAGGAGCGGTAGACAATGCGGAACCACCATCTCATCTCCAGGACGGCGCCGGCGATAGGTTACTCGCCCAGTGTTGTCAATCGACGTGTTTGGAGTTACCGGGTGGGGGTAGTGGAAGCGGCAAGTTACGCTTCCCTTCGTGTCGACCCGCTGACAGTATGTATTTAGATTCTGGACAGGTCCTTTGGGGTTAGCGTGGTTATGCATCATATAACGACGAACGAGGCGGGCATCGTCTTCATTTTCTGGCATCTCTGCTGATACTACCGCATCGATGTCTGCCGGAGAGGAGCAATCGGAAGCATATTTGACGAGAATGTGGGAGTGAGGTAGACCGCGCTTCTGGAACTCCACGCTGTGTATCATGTACAGCATTGGTCCACAATTCGGGAACATCTCCTTCAGAATCTTGCGGAGAAGCGACAACTTGCGGTGGAAAACGCGAGCGACCACGACTGGAATATCGGTGTAGTTCTGACCTGGCTTTAGCTGGGACTGTATTTCCGGCCAGTTTGCATTGCACGTCATAGTGATGAAAAACGTTGGTGCCCCGAAACGAGCAGCAATGGCGAGGGAGTCAGCGATTTGCTCAGAAGCCCATCGATTCGAGCCGAGGAAAGATGAAGGGAGATAGATGTTGGACGTGTTTTCAACAGTGGCTAGCCCCATGAGCTCGGCATCGTCTTGCATTACGTGATGCTGATGCTCTCGGATATAGCTGAGGCGGCTTTCCAGGTTACGGCTGAACATATCCACAACATACTCGTTTGTGAGACGTCCGAAGATCTGGAACCTCTCTTCTCTCAACAGCCGCGCACGATAATGCCACATTTGCGTCGTACACTTGTCCACATTGTCGTGGTCTGAGTTGTCTAAAGATTGCCGTTGGGAAAGCTCCCCTGCGGTGCCCACAACACCCCAGCCAAGAGTACCTGCAGGAAAGAGAAGAGGATAGGCCAAAGGTTCCCATAGCCGACTGATGGTGGAGATGGCATGGTTACGTTCATCTGTTCGTGTCACAACTAGCCTTCGTGCGCGGACTTCAGATTGAGCCGTATTGTCGTAGGACATGAGTGCAGCAATTTCCGAGGCAGAGCCAGTCTCGTCAAGTGTGATATGAGCGTTGGGGCAAACTGAAGCTGGCAGTTGTCCGAGGATCTTCAATGCAGTTGCAAACGAGTTATGTCCAATCAGCGCGGTCTGCATGTCGCGAATCCAAGCTTTAGGTATGGTAGATGCTAGCTCGTGGTGTGGAACTTTATCTGGGAGAAAGCCGTCGTATAGCAGCCACTTTACAGCAGAGTTGGTGTGACTTGGCCGTACACGATGGTAGACCTTCCCCTGAATAGCTACAAACGCAGGTGAGCCTCGAAGCTCTGGGAAAGCGGCGGTAGTTTCCATAGAAGCGAATGAAAACAGAAGGTTGAGACGACGGGAAAGACGGGAAATATCAGGATGTTTGAGGAAGGAGTTGAACTCGTGCGGTAGTGGAGGTAGAGGTGGAACATCATGGAAACGGCTGCCTTTCGTGCCACAGCAAAATCCAGGTTGTTCACCAGTAAGAAGGGGTATCTTGCATGTTGGGCAATGGTGCACTCGCGAACCGCATACTCTTCCCCACACCATCTTAGTCGAGCGGATGCAGCCAATGTCCCATGTTCCTGACGTAGTAGTGGCTGGTTGACCTAGCCCGGAAATGATGTGTTGTACAGTTGCAGATACGTAGTCTTCATCCATTGTAGAGTGTTATGCTGGGACTGATTGGGTTTAAGACTTACGAGGAGAAAAAGGGATGGACATACATCAGCTCTACACGCTTTGGAATGGACTTGAAGAAGTGAGGAAATCAAAATTAGGGTGTAAACTAGCACGAAGAGCAAGTATGAGCTTACTTGGTGCACAGGCCCACTTGGGGCGGTTCAAACACCTTGTAGCTCCATTGCAGCATAGACCATTGCTTCAACTTTGGGGATTGGGCCTGACTACCACTGACAGGACCATCTGTGGTAGACCGTCTATAGGTAACGTCTAGCATTGCAGTTGCAGTGAGTTTGTGTTGAGTAAAAGGAAAGTCACGTAGTAGAGAGCTGTGAATATCACCCATATCGGAACAATCACACCAAATATGACTGGAGCAACGTGCTGTGATAGATTGTGAAAGCATGAAGGCTAGGTTGAGCTCGTTCGAACGAAAGTGACATGTGACAGGAAGGGGTACCTCAGTAATAGTGACAGTGACTGCGAACATTGCGTGACTGTTACAGTGACTATTACCTATGGTAGCCTGAGGGCCACGCACACACATAGGTTAGCTAACTCATCTGTCTTTCAATACTCGTCCATTCTCCAGTAAGCATGAACAGTTTGTGCTAGCAAGGATGAACCATTGACCATTGTGTTTTGACGGGCCGTGTGTGACGGAGGCCATCCGCGTTGACTCGGAGCAAGGCTGGAAAGCTGGTTGCAAGACCGCATGCTTATGTGCGTACGCCTCCTGCATTGTCTCTAAACGCCACAGACTCTTGTCGTCTCAGATACATGGTGCTCTTGCTCATCATCTGCCTGCTTGCAAATTCGTTGGACACGTCTATGTAGTCGGTCCTCCATGAGCTGGTCCTGTCCACACCCTTCAAGCACACGTCGGCGCAGCTGTTGGTGGCAGCGCTGCGCACGGATCTGCTGAGTTTTCCGCCAAGTCGAAGAAGGATCCAACCAAGAACGAGTGTTGAGCTCCGCCGGCTGGGGGCTCCTTCATTAAGGTGCTGAAGCCTCAGGCTGGCGCGCTCAAACGCAAGTGCTCTGTCGTAACATCCCCGTATTGCCTCTAACGCCTGCAAACCCAGTAGACGAGAAGGGTAAGAAGGTAGAGAATAAACCTGGGAACGACTATTGGCGCAGGGCTTGGCACCGACAGGCAACTCAACTCAGAAACGTTGTCGTTCCTCAAGCTCAGGTGCGTACGCCTCCCGCATCCTCTTTAACAATCCTTGACATCCCAGATAGGACGCCGTGAAGTCTATGACCATCGCGAACTACCCAACGCTGTGCATACGGACATTGGCTCCAGCCGGCCGTATAGCATAAACGGTGTCGAAGCAGCTCATGCAGTCTGCAGTATGGGTGGAAAATGATCTTCACGACACGTCTACTCGAGGAGGTGGTGATGATGGAAGTACCCTACATACATATAGTTGTAATCACATAGACAACCAAAAATCAAGCGTCCTCGAGTGTAGGCATGCAATCACATGGAACACTTGCTGCGCATGACTTGCATGAAGCAGATTCAACAACAATGGAGGATGGTGTGGGTGTAGTGCTGTGATAAATAGTATGAGACGAGTTAAGCAAGCGTAAGGATCAAGCCTACATTTCGCTTTTACAGACATACGCTTGTACGTAACGATTGATATCGGCAGGTCCAAAGGGACCATCAGGAGGAGGGACGGTTATCGGACGAGGGTATCGGCGCGTGCAAGGGGAGTCATAGCCACCACACTCGACCTTGCTGAGGTCTAAGATAATATGACCGTACGACGATCCCTGTGGACGCTATAGATGGACACAGTCGGCCAATCAGTACAATCGTGGAAGGTCACCAATGAAAAGCAGAGGCACGCACGTAAATGGTGTCTTTCTCAGTCTGACGCTCCTCATCGTCGTAAACATCAATTTGGGTAGGACCTCGCCTCTGATACTCTTCAATGGGAAAGCCACGTAGGATGTGACCAACGGTAAAATAATAGTCACGGTGTTGTCAGATTGTATGACAAAAGAATTGATGATAAAATAAGGGCAGAGATATATCAGTATACAATAGCATACTAGCAAGAGCCATATGAACGGACTTACGAGTACAGAGGAAACTACGTAGCCACGCAGTAATGGAAGATAAAGTAAGCATACAGATAGTTAAGATCAGAAAGGAAGAAGTCTATTGGATAGAACAGTAGGCTAGCACAACACAGTTAAATACGAAAAAGAACAAAAAAAAGATCGGTTGTTGAAAACGCAGCCACCGCTGGAGGCCTATGCACAAAGCGAGCTATAATAGAGAGAACATAAGAGCCAGTACGATGTTAAAACAAAGGAGCACTTGCCGGCCAATAGCGAGGCACGAATTGATAGAGTGCATAAGCGCATCAGCAGAGTGTCTCTCGCCATCCCAAGTAGATATAACACGAAGGCTACTGCCTTGGCCCATGCACGTATTATGGTGATTCTTGAGGCGCTGTTGAGCATACGCTGTATCAAGGTTATCGAAGTCGATAACACCAAAGGTGTCGGTAGTTATACCACTGCCAGCAGTTAAGCGGTAAGCAACGTTAGTTACTTGGGGCAAAGCGCGAGGATTGTGGTAGTAATCTTGAATGTGCGCAGATACGGCGAGGTCAACAAATCGGAGTAGCATAAATGCCAACTCAATATGACAAAAAGTCGAGGACGTCTTCAGGTGAAAGTATACCCGAAAGCGGTTGATGGTACAACCACCACGGCGAAGGGAAGTGCGCCTTTGCCAAATGAACAGTGCAGGACAACGGAGTACACAGCCCCGAGGTAAAGGCCCAGGCTCAGACGTGCCAAAAACAATTTGGCGGTCCTAGCATCATGGTCAATGAGCAAATGAACAAAAGCATAATAAGGGCGAAGGGTTGTACCGAGAGCAACAGAGCCAATTGCACCAACAGCTCCGAGTTGAAATGGACAGATGCTTCATTCAAAGCAGCCACAATTGCACCACGATTGTGATCATTTCGTATAATCGGTGTGATCTGAGCCATTGTGGCAAATACCCGATTAAACGCTATATGGCGATTAACAACGTTTGTCAGGACGACACATTGGGGATGCACATGATCAAGACTTTATGATTGAAGTAACTCACAGTCGAGTCCAAGGCGATAAGAGATACGACGAAGAAAAAGACAGACTGAGGACATAGCAGCAGAGGACATAGCAGCAGAGTGAAAAGCGGTGTGTGCGAGCACAATGTGTATGACAAAGAAAGTAGGAGAGTAGTCGCATTGCAGCAACGAGCAGGATACACGCTTTTATACGCAACATCTAGATCAAGTATGAGTGGCTCTCGGAGGTGCAAATAAGATTAGCGTGTTGTACTCGAAAACTGCGGCTGGTATAGAAAGTGTAACAATAGGTGAGATAGTACGCTGCGATCGGATAAGTGTAAGGTTTAGATAGAATATAATAGACAATGGGCATGATTCGAGTAATGACCAGGGTCATACCACTGCACATAAAACGGCGTGGTCAAGCATCATAGACAACAGGAAGCGGCCCAAACGCACTACGCTGGCAGATCTTGCAACAAAGAGATGTTGAGGTATTGAGCGTTACTCAAGAGTGGTCGGGTTCGTGAACAGATAGATGTACAGCTCGTGGGGATGCCACCATAATGACCAGAGTCATACCACTGCACATAAAACGCCGTGGTCAAGCATCATAAACAACAGGAAGCGGCCCAAACTGGCAGATATCGAAACAAAGAGATGTTGAGATATTGACCGCTACGCAAGAGAGGTCGGGTCATGAACAGATAGATGTATAGCTCGTGGGAATGCCACCGAACTTGCTTTATCTGTTCGTTCTTGAACACCTTCCTAATTAGGTACAGTGGTATGAGCTGTCTCAGGAGCGATTTCCGACACTCAGTTACATTGAGCGAGTTTTCAAGCAACAATTATCAGACAACCAAGTCACATTGAAAAGATTCAGAATCACGAGATAGCATAGGGCACTTGGCCATGTAGTACAGTATAAACCAAGAGAAAAAGAGGCGCCAAGAGGGCGAATCATGTATGAAACGGGCAGAGAGGAACGAAGCAAGCCCATACAAAGTAACCTAAGGAAATGGGTCAGCAGTGATCAATAAACAGGAAGTAGATGTACTTACCAATGAAGATAGACTACATCAAGTAGCCGGTTCCTTGCGCTTGCCTTCCGCGCGAGCAGACTTCCTGGATATGGTGGCGGGAGTACCATGAGACTCCACAGTGGTAGACGTGGAGGGGAGAGTAAGTGATGCGGCGGCAGGAACGATGCTTTTGAAACATAAAGGAGATAAGCAACCGAACGGATTAATGGTGTTAATAGGAGATCGTACATTGGAGATGGTAATGCACTGGGACCAGCCACAGGTGTAACAACAGTCCCAGTTGACAGAGATCGCATAGGCGTGGATGGAGAAGAAGAAGGGGATGCAAACGGCGCAAATTTGCGTCGCTTACCAGCTGGGGTACCAGGGTTAGAGGGAGGGGGAGCTCCGCCAACAGAGGGCACTGCCGCAAGTGCGTTGAATGCAATATGTTCGAGGTTGATGACGAGACAGTCAGGTTCAATGAAACCCGAGCAAATGCCAGCCCCAAAAAGGCTTGTCTGAGGCGGTGGGAGCGAGATAGAGCCCCAGCGTGCAGGATTACCAGCGAAAACCACTCTATGGTAGCAGCAATTAAGGACGTAAATCACAGGAGAAAAGCAGACACGCACTGAACGAGAGAAGACCTCTTTGCGTCTCGCACGCGCTCCATGACCTGGAGGGTGCACCTCTTAGGCGAACCGTCATCTGGAGACTCTGACTTCTGCACTACTCCTAGAGCAAACATGAAGGGGTACGGGCGGTCGGGCACTTGATTCTCGTACTCGTCGTCGAGCGGGTCACCTGGGAACGGGGAGATGGTAATTGCATCCATCATAGCCGTCCCATTTGAGGCGATGTGGACCTTAGCAACTACATCGGCAATGGTGAAGTCGGGATGAGGAACATCTTCAGGAGGGCTGTAAACACGCAATTCAGCAGGGATGGAAGCAGTAGGGGTTTGGATAGTGGTGCTATAGTGATAATGCCAGGTAGTGGCACCCCGAGAATTTGGAGAGGAAATACGGCGTGGAGAGGCTAAACCAAGATAGCCGGAAAGAATGAATGTAGACATAGGAGGCCAACAGGACGGAAGAAGTGGGTGGGTGCCATGCGCACAGGTCGAACCAATAAATAGGAATGGTAGACGAGGTCGATGCACGACAGCGCACCACCACTGAAGACGTAGAGGACAGGTCCAAGTAGACAGGCTAACTGCGAACGTGGCCGAACAAAAGACGCGCGCGAACCAAACCGGTGTTATTATGGCTTAGTCAGCAACAATGAACAGAAGATAATAACGGAGGAGCTGAAGGTCAAGGCGTTAGGGTACGGAAGCGGCTGAACACAACAATAGCAGATTGAACAGAAGAGGTATATAGGCAAGCGAGCGGTAGGGGGGGGGGTAAGATAAGGTGGAGAGGTAAGAACGAGAATGAAGGCGAAAGAACGAGGCGTGGCATCTGCGTAAAATATGGGTAATAAGCGAAGTACCGTGGAAGCGTTGGCGTATGATCACGAGAGTATCACGAAATCTTTGGCACGAGATTGAATTGAAGAAGCCAATAATGCATGGTTCACCGTGGCATAAAGATTGAATGCATGCTCTGTGGCACCACAGCCGTTGCACACACACGCAATAGAGCCAGGATGGCGAGATAAACAAACCGCTTGCACTCACGGTGCGTGTACACAGTAGTGCTACGAATGGTAAGTTTTCGTGCCTTGCTTACACGCAACCCCAGTTCTACTCCATGAACATGATCACAGGGATTGACATGTTCAACTGACGTTCCTCTGTCATTACGCTTAGCATCCGAGCCTCCAGATATAACCATCACCTGCCTTGGTCAACCTCAGCCCAAAGCCCAAAGGTGTCCATCGCTCCGATGATAACTCAGATCATAGCTCAGCCCTCCTTGGCACTGGTTCTTCTCGTTTGTGCAGTGGCATGGCTTAGTAGCCGTAAGTCACAGCATAGACTACCCCCGGGACCGCGTGGAATCCCGTTGCTCGGCAATTTTTTAGATATTCCAAACGCGCGAGAGTGGCTTAAGTATGAAGAATGGGGTCGCAAATATGGTAACACGTATTGTACTATTAGACCCTGTTTTTATGATCTAACTGCTTTCGCGAGTAGACTCAGATCTCATTCACCTACGCATCATGGGAATCCATATCATCGTTCTCAATTCTACCAAAGCCGCGCAGGACCTCTTCGAAAAAAGATCCAGCAACTACTCCGATAAGTATGTACACTGTCTTAACTCACGGATAGCTGATACCGAAACTATCTACTAGATTACAATCCGTCATGGTCCATGAGCTGTAGGTCTTAAAGGACTGCTCATTTCCATGTTCACTCATATTTCGCAGCACTGGCTGGGGCAGAAACATAGCCTTTATGGGCTATGGAGATTGGTGGAGGGCGCACAGACGGATGTTCCATGAGTATTTTCGCCCCAATGCTATTCCTGGGTATCATTCAGCTGAGTAGAGTGGGTGGACCGGATTAATCTGCCCCCTACTAACAGTCGGGGGGCGGATTAATCCACCCAGCGCCAAATCAGGCCAGTTCGCAGGCT